>JASDQU010214714.1:0-18369 GCA_032191745.1 Picea mariana | reverse complement strand
CGACAGCGGGAACCACGAAACCCTGAACCCCGAATTCTCGATAGCGCCCAGAGACGGGCCCATGTTTTTGGCGCCTGGTCATCAAGAAGGAGTCCTGGGGAAGGGGTGCTTATATTTTTCATTTGGACACTCGGGCCCCAAATCGTTGAGCTAAATCTCTGAAGGGGGGCACTTTGCTCTTCAGACTCCAGTTCGACGTGGTCTAGATCCCGATACCTGCCAGGAATGAATGAAGAAAAGAGAGGGTGGTTGAGGCCTCACCTAAATCATTAATTGCAAGGCATGGAGGGTCTGACCAACATTTTTCTCAGGAGGGTACTGTGTACCCATTCTTCCAGAGAAGCTAGGCCCGATTTCGTGACCATCCGGAGGAGGTCTACACACACTAGCTCGACATTTAAATGGCTCAGCTACTCCCCTTGCTGGAGCCATGCGCAGTTAATATGGCATCTGTCATGGGTGCACGATCATCCTGAATCTGCATGGGCAGACTGTCAGAAGCCATGTATATGCAATTGTTTAATGCAGCGTCTTGTTTTTGCTGCTATGGTGGTTTTTGAGTATATGTAGGCGTTTTCACCATTTTGGTATGGATCGATGGTTGAGCTGAGCTCCCGGTTGTAAAGTTTTAATGAAGCACTGCTATTCTGGTTATGCATGAACTTTTGAGATTTCTTGTCTTATGAATGCCAGTTTCTTTCATGTCTTTGTTACACTGTGTCAGAGCAGCTCGGAATTGGAGGATCTAGTCGAGTTGTAGCTGTTATAGGATGATGTTGTAATGGATCACTGTAATGGTTACAGAGTCTCTAATTGGTTCCTATGATTTCCTTAATGCTGAATGACTTGGAATTGGAGGATCCAGTCAAGTCTTCTATTCAGTTTCTTGAAGCCTTGAACCAGAAGGATCCTGCGTTCAGAGTTTTTCCCCTACAAACTGTTGTAAGCCTGTTGCCCAGAGCTGTTTGTTCACCTTTCTTACTACGTCTTCCACCTGCTCATCTTTTAATTAACCCACTGGCTGAAGTTAGGATTCCAGACATCCTTTGTTCTTTACATACCAGATCTAGTCTCTGAATTAGAGTAATATCTCCTCGAGTCCTTATCTCCATTTGATCACCCCTTTATAACAAATCGTGACAATAAACTGATGGGTGTCGGGCTCTACTCCTACAAGCAATCCAAGGGTGACTTTCGACGCTAACACATTGAACCAACAAAAAAGGGATAATTGAGATAGAAGAAGACCTACTCATATGACATAGACTTAGAGGATGCTATGGGTAGGTGGAAAACAAGATATTATGAGTTGTCCAGCAAGAGATGCACATATGTGGAGAAATTTGTGCACTGGATAGGGATAGAATTGTGAAACCCTCCAAGATTTGATCGAATGATTTCAATTAATGTAATTTTAGATTTAATGGAATGGGATCAGTTACTATTTTTTTATATTTGATAGAGGAGTGCATACCAGAAGAACAATGACTATTAGCAATGGAAGTTATCATGGAAGGAACCCCTATGTTTTAGTAGGTTGTGTACAAATACAATTCTAAACATGGAAGAAGGTGGGACAGATCATCTCATTAATATTCCATCCATCTCGGGGCTTGGAATTGGTAAATAGATATAAAGGAACATAAGATATTGATGAGAACATCTAGTTTTTCCATAGGATATGGGTCAAAAATAAATTCATAGTGAAGGAATGGACCCATGTATTCATGCATACACTAGACATCATCACTAGAAGATGGTATGTGTAGAAGGAAACTAAGAAAAGAACAAAATACAGGGAAGTAATGCAAACAGAAATTATTTGTAACATTTCGATTCACTTCAAAAAATGCCATGTTGTTTTGGATTCTAAAGGAAATTAAATAGTTCATCTTTTGTGGTAATACACATCTTATAAATTAGGCACATAAAGTAGTTTTTTCATACCACAAGTATCTTGATAAATAGAAATATTCCATGTACTATTAAAAGATGGAGGGAGAGGAGATAACATAAGAATATGAGATAAGAAACATAGATTTTAAGGAGTCAGTTTGAGTAAGAAATGTTAGATTAAAAGATACTAACAAAAATACCCCCTATTATAGACAACCTTTAAAAACAAAAAAAAAAATGGGATTGGAATAGAGTCGGAACGAAATATGGAAACAATTGGAGATTACTGGGATTGGGAGACTATCACCTAGGCAATTGATTTAATGAAAGAGTATTAAGATATGTTCCCTAATAATTTTGAGGAGATGAAGGGGATTGTAGGATTCCTATGTGAAATGAATATCCAATTGAAACATGATGTTGAGACTATGAAGAAGTGACCATATAGGTTGAATCCAAAATATAAAGAGAAGTTGAAATAGGAACTAGACATAATGTTGAGCATAGGTATATTTTTTCGAGTAGAAGAACTAGAGTGGATCAATCCTTTGGTAATTTGAATTAACAAAATAGGGGAGATTCAGATCTATGTTGATCTTAGATATTTGAATGCATCCCACATACATTATCCCTTTCCCACATCATTTACAAAAGAATTTTTGGAGAATGTGGGAGGAAGAGAAGCTTATTCATTCACTAATGGATTCTTAGGATACCATCAGGTTGGAATTATGGAAGAAGAAAAAACAAAGACAATTTTTTCTATTGAGTTGGGGTCATTTTTTTTAACGACATGCCATTTGGATTGAACAATGCACTTGTTGTAATCTCAAGAATTGTTTTCTCTACATTCAAGGAATTTATACACAAGTTCTTGGAGGATTATTTATATGATTGGAATGTATCAATCATATTGGATAATTATATCCAGGCACTGAGTTTGATGTTAGAAACATGCAGACAATTGAAGATTCTATTGAACTTGAAGAAGTGTATTATTTTCATCCCATTTGGAATATTGTTGGGACATGTTATCTACAAGAAGGGACTACTAGTAGACTGGGAAAAGATTAATTTGATTATGGACATGTCTCCCCCTACATCAGTAAAGTCTACGTGCACCAACACTTAGACATATAAGGTATTACCTTAATTTTATTAGGAATTATGTGTGTATTACAACAACATTAAGGAATATTTTAATAAGAGATGAAAATTTTATTTGGAGTCTATAATTACAAGGAGATTTTGATTTGTTGAAGGAGAATTCGGTCACTATGTCGACTCTAGTATTTATTAATTTGATAAAACTATTTCATGTTCTTGTTGATGCTTCAATAATTTCTCCTGGTACAATGCTTATGCAATCAAGAGAAGGAAACATTGATAATCTTATTTCCTTTTCTAGTAGAAAACCATCTCATGCAAAACAAAATTAAGGAACCAGAGAAAGCAAGGGCCTTGCAATGGTGTACATGCTACAAAATATTAGACACTACATTTTAGGTAATGCATTTAAGTTCTTCATTGATCACTCTATGCTGAAATACCTAGTGGAAAAAACAATGTTCGGTGGGGGGGGAGAATTTGTAGATGGTTTCTTTTGTTTCAAGAAATTTATTTTGATGTGGTGGTTAATCTTGGGAAACATAATATGGGACCTCATCACTTGTCTAGGCTAGAGTCGGGAGAAAGTGGAGGTAGTTTGGATCATGATCTTCCTGATGTGCACTTATTTTTGGTTAAGGTGGTATTGATTCAGTTCAAGGATATTAAAAAATTCTTAACAACTAGGAAAGTACTTGAGAACTATACCCATACAAAACAATGATAAAAATTAACCCAAGCAAGAAATTACCAACTCCTATCAAGTAAACTGTATAAAATAGGCATAAATGGGATTCTACATAGTTACATCTTTGAACATGGATGTGATGCACGTATTTATGAAGAAAACAAAGAGTTTTGAGTGGAAACAATGTAGGAAAAACAACAATTGATAAAATACTATGTGTAGGATTAGCATGGCCCTCATTACATTAAAATACTAAAGAATGTTGTAAGAGATGTAATATTTTTCAGTATGTGGGAAAACCATCTAGACAAGATGAACTAACTTTGTTTCCACCAATATCACAGGAAATATTTGAGAAATGGGATAAATATTTTGTTGGTCTAATCAATCCTCCTTTGCAAATAACTAGAGTGTGATATATTATCATTGTGATAGAGTACTTAACTTGTTGGGATGAAGCTATGCTAGTCAAGTATTTCACTCTAAAGAGTGTTGCGTAGTTTATTTTTTATACTATCATAACAAGGTTTTCCTATCCAAGGGTGTTGATAAGTGATCAGGGCACACACTTCATCAATATCACAATCAAAGCATTAAACCAAGAATTCATGATGTGCCATTCAAAATGTAGACCATGTCATCCACATGATAATGAGACAATGGAGGCTTTTAGTAATATTATGGAACATACAAATATCTATAATGTGAACAAGATGACTGGGATGAGCACATTCCTATATTTGTATGGCCATACAAAACTGCTTGTAAGAATTTAATGTTGCATACTCTATTTCATCTAGTGTACAGGAAAGAAGCAATGATTCCCTTAGAATTCGACATTCCTTCCACTCATTACAATAGCTCCAAAAATGACTAACAATGAATATTTTCAAAGGTTCTTAGAGGATCTCGTGAAACTATAATAATTCCATGTTATTGAAGGATTCCATTAGATGGTACAGAAATAGATAGAAATAACTTGTCATGACTATAATATTTGTTCAAAGGTAATGGAAAGTAGATCCTTGGTTTTACTTTATGAAAACAAATTTCTAAAGAATCCAAGGAAACTTAGAATGATATGGTTGGGACCCTTTTTTATTTCCTACATTTCAAAAGTGGGTAGAGTAAAATTGACAAAGTTGGAAAAATATTCAATGAAGGGTTTAGTGAATGGAATTTGGTTGAAGCTTTACTACGGCCCATTGGAAGCCTAGTAAATGTTTCCATAAGCGAGATATTTGTACCATAATAGGAATAGTGTTTGGTAGTGAGATAGTGGTTGAGGAGTTGTGAATTTGATAAAGTACTTTGGGTTTATGTCTTTGAGTTAAGTTGCATGTTGGAGGTACAAATTAGTTATTTCATTTTAAAGGTAGTTGGTACGTATAAGTCAAGTTATATCAACGAGAAGAATAAAAGGACCTTAGAAAGGTATTAATATAATTGAACCAAACCCTTCCTTCATATTTTTTAGCTCAGATAATATCTATCCATAGGTCATATTTCCCCACCCACAAGAATATTCATTCATCCATCTATGAAGGGATCTCAGGCTCTTTGACAAGAGGGAAGTAAGGATAGCATGAGGGTGGGTTGTTTGGAGGTCCTCAGAGAAACCAAAATATGACATGATTGGATTTGGCACTTATTGCTAAATGAAAACTTAGTTGGAAAGGAACAAACCTAGATTATGTTCAATGTTGTGATGGGTGAATTTGACAAAGAAGAGAGTATTGGTGGTGATATAATAGGAGTTAAGAGAAAATCATGGAAGGAAATCCAAGAACATGATGGTAAATATTGACTGATATAAGGTGGAAACATATACAATTTGAATTCCATGGTGAACATTAAACATCAATGTGTCTTGAAATGGCAGGCTATAGGTGTAGCAATTAAAAATTTTGTTGTTGGGGTTTGTTATAAGTAGGAAGGAAGGTGTTGGGGATATCGTCAAAAAATTTAGAGTTTGTTTGACATAATTGAATAAGTAAAATAGTAATTCCCTATGGTTGTTTTCATAATGGTGACTTCATATAAGCCCAAATCATATCCCAAGAAGAAGGCCCATAAGGAAGTGAACACAACCATGGTGGAATTTCATGAGAAGGTAAACATTGTTGAATTATTGTTGGGGAAAGTTAGTATTGTGGGATTTTTTTATTTTAATCTAAAAGATGTTACCCAATTTCCAAATTTTCAATTTGATGTTTATGCTAAATTCAATACATTATAAAATGGAAATGACATTGTTGAGCCAAAAGCATGGGCATGAGCACCATATAAATCTGACATTATGACTCTACTAGATGTGCCCCACTTTGGATGAAGTACACCTATTTCTTGTTATGTTATTTTTGTATTGAATCGGTTGCATGGGACTACCTATGGCTTGATTTTCCATACCCTATCTATCTAGGTGTTATGCATTGAGTTCCAGGTTTACTACAGTGGGGAGAAGATGCAACATAGGTGATTGTGGCTAGGAATGCCACTACCAAGGACATTTATCAGAAGTAGAGCACACACAAAGGTTTGTGTGGTGTCATCATTTTATCCATCCAAAATATTAAGGTAATATTTTTCACACGATTGTTAGCCAAAAAACTAATTTTTAAATGTAGAAAGGATGAATTCCCCATGAGAGTCATCCATGCAGTTGAAAGGTACACACATGGTATCAAGATATCTTGGGAAATCTACCTTCAAAATGAGTTCATCATAGATTGCATGGAGGAAAAAAATATGGTAAATATTTTCACTACAGTTGGGTACTCTTTCTCCCAGCTGCAATGATTTTCATGGAAAGCACTAAAGGGGAAACCCTTTCACACAAAGCTCATAAAATAATTCCCAACACCCAATTTTTACATATGGTATTATAATAAGGACAAGTAGATACAAATTTGAATTTTCAACATTGGTATACTAGAATGATACAAGAGACTGTTTAATCCTTTCATATTCCATAAAATATTCTTGATAAATATGATGATTTTATTTATCTTTGGATTTATTAGTACATATGGGGGGAATCTGACGATACGTCACACTATTAGATTATTTTTGCAATTTAGTTTTTTTTTTAAATGTGTGATATTCATTTGATATTCGATGAGCATGGACTTGGATATCTTACAAGTGTTCAGTTTGACCAATTCAATGATCAATTCAACATACAGTCGACGTTTGACCATGTCAATAAATTTTGTGTCTGATATCTGATGGTTGACAAAGTCAATTTTTTTCCCATTAGACAACGTCTCTCTAGTCAAAATTATAAATAAGTTCGAAATATTAGAGATGTTCGATGTTGGTGCTACACTATCAACGGTTTGCAGAGGTTATAGGGGATATTTTTTGGTCAAAATACATAAAAAAAAATTATTTTGTTAATTGCATTACAAATAGTTAAACCACAGAGGTTTTTTTTTAAGACTATTATCACTGAAAGTTTGGTAATTGAAAATGTCACATAACATTCCTCCAGGAGGAGTACAACGAAATGTGAGATCTGCATTGGAGGCTTTGAGTGATGGGAAATTTTATTGCCCTTGTAACAAATAAAGGGGCTATAATAGTAGGAGAGTTTTAATAAAAATAGCTAAAAAACATTGTAGAGATTATGAACACCTTGAAGGCGAGCATGAATATCATCCCTTGGTAAGTTATTCATTATATGCAGTTATATTGAAGATTGTTTTTGTAAACGTTTATATGTTAAATGTAGAAGAACAATAATGTAGGGTTTAGTGGTTAGCGGGTTTAAGGTTTAGGGGTAAAGGGGGTAAGGGGTTAGGGGACAGAATTTTGGCGTTTTAAGGGTTAATAAGGACATATTAGGGCTCAATGGTTTAGGGGTTAGGGGTTTATAGGTTAGGTTTTGTTGGCACAGGGGTAGACCCATGGTTCAACACTTTCAACAGCACACCAAAAAAACCCTAACTACCGGCCCTTTTGACAACACTTATGAAGCAGGCAAAGTCCCACCTGAGGTAGAGGCAGGGGGGGTTACAGGACTCAAGTGTCTGTAACCAATATGGGACATAGATCTGTGATTATAACATTTCGTAAAGTACTTATAATATAGCATGCATTATCTTATCAACTTCATTCACATTGCAGAACAAACCCTAAGGATAGATCGGCACAGTAACAATAACAAAATACACATCTCACTTAGCATCATAAGTTAGATCTAGCACATTAAACATAAATAGAGAACAAAGCATTCATATATCTATCTATTATACATAACAATCAATGCACTAAGTAGATCCACATCATAAACATCATAGCACAAAGAAAACCATCAACACATGATATACGTGGTTCACCCCAATGTGGGCCTAGGTCCACCAACTGCTTCTTCTTCTTTATTAGGTTTCAATATCTTACATTCATTTGCTCCTGTGCATTAAGCCACAAAGCCAAAATTCACACCAGACATGTGATCTGTGCACTAAGCACCAGATCCACCTTCCCAAAATCGGTCAAGGCACAAAGCCAACTCCTCTACTAAGCACAGAGCCTTACATACACAGTATTTTGCACTAAACAACTCAAAACTACTTTCACTTAGCCTTGCAAGCTATCAACCTTCCCTAATTTTCTACATTACATTCTTACATATTTATACTTTTACAATTTCTTACAAAATGGCCTAGTCATGGGTAAACCCATGGGCCAACATCCCATACACCCTAATAAACAACCCCAAATGAACCCCTTGTTGGGTCCACAATCAAGTGAGATCCCGTGATCGTAGCTCCACCTGGGCACTCCATCTTCAAACAGCCTCTCGTAGACCAAAATGGTGTTCAAACCTAACCAATGTTTCCTCAAAACATGGTCAAGGGCCAACAGGCCCCCAACACTCACATGTGACTCATCCTGAGTCACTCAGATCTGGGTAGCACTGCTTCTGAGGCCTCAAGCTTAGCTTGAGCTCCCTCAACTTGATGTTTCTCCTGACCTTCCTGCTCAATGAGTTCTTGTATCATTTTCTTTGTAAAAGACCCTTCCAGGCAATGTTCCACTATTGCAACCACTTCGTATAGTTGCGAATCTTGTCCTTCGATCTCTTCAAACACCACACAGGATTCATCCTGCACCACTTGTAGCCTCTGTGTGACTTCCATTACTCTTTCCTAGATGGAAATAATCTATTTTTGGACCGCGTGTTGTTCTTGTGATCTCTTCATTCTCTCGACTGTAGCGAGTAACTTCATTTGTATTTCTACTAATAGTGCCTACTGTTGTGCCTCATGTAGCTGTGCTTCTAATTTTCTTAGCTATGGATCTTTTGTGAGGCGTTCATAAGTCTGCACTCTCTTATCACTCAATTTTTTGCATTATGAGCTGAGGGCCTTGATCCTTCCAACTACGTTCTTGGCGGCTTCCTCTCTCTGGTCGCGCACCTCCTACAGATTGCTTGGTACTTCTTGGATCTCCAACTCTGTTATCCTTTCTTGAAGCTATTGGATGGCCTCAGTGAGCTTCATCACTTGAATTTCAACTGACTCATGTTCCTCTTGTGCCAAGCCCGACACAGAGCAAAGTTTTTTTCTCACCGCTTCTTTGACCGCATTCTTCTCTTTGAGCAGCTGGTCCTTTTCTCTCTGTATCTTCTCTTTTTTCTCCTCAAGCATTGCTCAAAACTCATCTTTCTTGTTTTCGTAAGCAATTACATAGTACCGTGGAAATCGTAGTTTCTCTAAGACTTGCTCTTTCTCCTTCTTCAGGGATTTTGTAGCCTTTTCCTTTTCTTCTTGAACTTTATGAAGTAAAGCCTCTGTTTCATATGCTAATCTTCTCAATTGGATAGGCTCATCCCCCAATTCTGCAATCTTCGACGAGGAAGGTACAATAGGTACTGCGCGAATAAATTGAATAGCTCGATGTATCTCCTTCAGCTCCTTCTCGAACTTTAAATACAACTCTTCTTGCTTTGCTCCATATGTCTACAAGAGATCTTCGGATGCACCCTCCATCGCTTCGCGGACTAGACTGATATCATCCTTTGTGAGCATAGCCTCTAGCTGGGGCTTACTAGCATGGGTCTTCTTTCTTGCCAAGGATTTCTGCGGAGAAACCTTCCTCTTCTTCAGTGTTTCTTTCTCGGTAGGGGGATCCTTCGACGGTTTATCTTCGCCTTCTCCTTGCTTTTCTCCTTCCTCCCCTCCTAATTATTGACTTAATTCATCTCCTCCTCCTTCTACGAGCAAGCTAGGTCCACTTTATTCTGAGGCGTTGTTCTCCTCATCAGTCTCTATGTTTTGAAATTCCTCATTTTTCTTTTTCTTCTTTTCACTTGACTATACTGCATGCTCGAACTGGGTGACCAAGGGCATTCCTATTTCATCAGGGTTGGAGAGTTCTACATCATCAACTAGTACAAGAAACTCCTTGGTCCATTCCTTTGTGATTTGTTCCATTTCATCGTCATTCATCTTGTAATAGGACTATAATTATTCCTTGTTGTCATCTTTGCACGCAGTGATATAAATAAAATGTGGGTCTTCGCGGAAATTAGCTAGTGGTCTGTACTAGTGCAAGGTACGTGGTGTCATGTGTGGGAACGAATCAATGGAAACCTTCAGTTGTTGATAGTAGTCATGGAACATTGTGTTTGACTACCATTTCTTTGACATGTAATTTGTATACCATAAGGTTGAGAACCTTGCGGCCAATGACTCCAACGATTAAATCTTCAGGAAGGTGTCTCCTTCTAGCATTTTCCAAGAGACAAATGCAATCAACATAGGTAGCCAACTAAAGTGGAACTCATATCCATGATCTTGTGCTTCACGACAATCTTTCTCAAGCTCGTTGATGAGGTAACTCTCCCAATTCATTTGCATTCCCTCCACACATTTCCCTGTGAGGTCCACCATGAACACGGTGACCTACGTGGGGTGATTCTTTCTTAAAATATTGCCACCTATGAGTTGGAAAGCGAGGTCCATTGCACATCCTAGATAGAGGCTACCTTGCAGCCTCACTTTCCCTTCTCAACTTCATTGTATGCCTCCTTGATACGCTATTCCAGGGAGCGATCTAAGGTCTTCCCTGGGTAGAACTATTGAGGATCGGGTCCCTGCATGCTCAATCCTGTGATCAAGTGAATCAACGTTGGATCCACAGTAATCCTCCTGTCGAGCCACAGGTATCCTCCATGATAGCATGGAAAGAGGATTTTAATGCAAGCGTTAACCTCTTGATGTCGGCCAAAATGAGGAATCTTCATTACATTCAGTATCGTGGATTGTGCTAGCTCCTTAATCCATGGCTGGGAGACTATGTGAGGGTTCTTCCTAGTGGTCTTTGTCAAATATCTATGGGGCGCAAGCATGGCATGGTTCTTTCTGTCTCCAAGGTTGAAATCATTGTTCTTCAGTGTTGGGATCTGTCCTAACTGGGTTCCAACTACACATATTCCCTTCAAAATATATGTGGTGATCAATGTGTATTCAAAGTCTCATAGAATTTTTTCATGGTTAATCGTGCCAGCCAAAGGCGGGATATAATCAAGTAATAACGAGATCTGCTTCACATTAGCCAGATTGTTGCAATGCTTACTTCGCTTCTCAGTCGCAAGGTTGGCACATTTCAAATGACGTCCAGACAAATGGGAAGCCTGCAGTCCCCTGGTCGAAAATGCCTATATTCCTTCAGACCTAGCTTTATGAGCCATAAAATTCTTTAGAACCTCTTCGATGAACTTCTCTAAATCAGTGCACTCGGACGACATTCTCATTGTTAACAAATAGGTCGGGGTAGCTGAACAGATGGCGGGGTAAACAATAGATGGTGAGGTCTGATAGCATAGCACAACATACACAATCACTTATCTTCTTGTCTTAGAAAATCATGGGTAGCAAAAAATTGGTCCCGGCAGAGTGTCCTACGGGTTAAATAAGAAAGTGTCATAATGGATTCCTCCAACGGGAAGGGATTCTTCCATCAATGTGAATCTACCCGTTATTGCATGGTATCAATGTCCCAAATGTAGTCCATTCACCCATAAATGTTTTTCCTATCCATTCTGGAGCATCGTTCTAATGGTCGGGGCGCCTACAATGATCATATAGCTTCATCGGGGTGAAGTCCCATTCTACGCGGTTCTGTTGTTCCAGCGAGGTTCAGAGCCTGGAAGTCTGCCTCCTGCGAAGTCTTCTCTGTAACTTCTTGTATCTTTTCTAACTTGGATTTCTTCTTACCGAGCTTCCTTGCCTTATTTCCTGTGATTTGAGTCTCTCTAACTGTTTCTGGAATCCTCTTTCCATTCTTATTCTTATCTTCTTCTAGCATAGTTACTTCACGCTGCTGATGTTCTCTCAAAGGATTCGAAGTTAATTTCTATTCTCTTATTACTTCCTGGGTGGATGTACTCCTTTCTTGCATGGATAGGTCCTTCAAACCTTCTTGCGTTCTTTCAACTTCGACAGCTAATTCTCTTGTGTTCTGCTTCTTCGACTTAACTTCTCGTTCTTCTATCAGTTGATCTATTTTTCTAGCTATGAAATCCCTTATTTCTTTTTTTTTTTTCTTTTCTATATCTTCTTCCTCTACTTTCCTTCGGATCTGATCCTTCTTAATCCAAGTCTTTCATAACAAAAGAGGGAATGGGGCATTGTTCTCAAGAATCTTAATGACTTCAAATTCCTCTTTTGTCGATGTTCCATGAATGATAACAGGTACATTAGTAACTCTTCCACATAGGGTTGTCATATTTCCTTTAAACAAGCCTATCCTTCCCAATGAAGGTACCATAGTGGGCTTTCCCAAAATTTCCCAAGTGTCTCCTATCATAATATTCACTTGTGTCTCCTCATCCAAGACACAGTTTATGTCGAAGTCTCCTATTTTTATATTTATGCATTGTTTTTCTTTCAAGATCTCTGGTAAACTGACATCTTTGTGATCATTCATCATTTCTTTCAATTGTTCTAATGGAGTATGAACTTTATCTGATTCCTTCTCTTTCTGATTTTCTAATATGCCCTTAGTCTCTTGATAGTTTTCTTGTCTCATATTCATCCTTTCAACTTTAACAATCATCTTTGGACAATCCTCAACCTCATGACCAACAATTTTACAAAAAAGACAAATAGTACCTATACCAAGGCATTCCTTAGCAAGATGTCCCAGTCTTCTGCAGTTATAACATAATGCTAGTCCTCTCTTTCTCTTAAATGTTCCCCAACCTTTCCTGATCTGCACACTAGGATCACAGTGTTGAGCCTGTAATCTGCAAAAATTCTTTCTAGGTTCCTACATCCACTTATTAGTCCAAAAATTCTTTCTATGCATAGGAATAACATATCTTTCTTTATTTCCATCAAATTTATTTAGATCAACTCTTTCTTCCAACTGTACCCTATTTTTCAAACTAGGAAAGAATCTATTAAACATACCTAGGTTCATGCTTTCGAAACAAAAAAATTCACTTATCTTATTCTTATCAAAGCACAAAGCTTTACCTCTTTCAATATCTTACCTCAGATCGGGTTTCTTTCTTAGCAAAAAGCTTCACAAGTCAAGTAGAATACTGTGCACAACAACAACAAATCCACGCACATAGATTCTCTTTTCTTTACTTTAGTTCCCAGCAATCACAGCTTCAGGTCCCACCAACATAACCATTTGTTGGCATAGGGGCAGACTTAGGGTTCAACGCTTTCAAAAAAACACCAAAAAAACCCTAACTACCAACCCTTTCGGTAACACCTGCGAAGCAGGCGAAGTCTCACCCAAGGTAGAGGTAGGGGGGCTTACAGGACTCGGGTGTCTGTAACCAAGCTAGGACACAAATATGTGATTATAACACTTCACAAAGTACTTAGAATATAACATGCATTAGCTTATCAACTTCATTCACATCGCAGAACAAACCCTTAGGATAGATCGATGTAGTAACAATAACAAAATACACATCGCACTTAGCATCATAAGTTAGATTTAGCACATTCAACATAAGTAGAGCACTAAGCATTCATAGATCTATCTATTATACATAAAAATCAATGCACTAAGAATACCCACAACATAAACATCATAGCACAAAGCAAACCATCAACACATGATATACGTGGTTCACCCCAGTGTGGAGCTATGTCCACCAACTGCTTCTTCTTCTTTATTAGGCTTCAATATCTTACATTCATCTGCTCCTGTGCACTAAGCCATAGAGCCAAGCTTCGCACTGGATAGGTGATCTGTGCACTAAGCACCGCATCCACCTTCCAAAAATAGGTCAAGGCATAGAGCCAATTCCTCTACTAAGAAAAGAGCCTTACATAGACAATATGTTGCACTAGGCAACACAAAACTACTTGCACTTAGCCTTGCAAGCTATCGACCTTCACTACTTTTCTACATTATATTCTTACTTATTTATACTTTTAAAATTATTACAAAAATTCCTAGTCATGGGTAAACCCATGGGCCAACATCCCATAAACCCTAATGAACCCCTTGTTGGGTCCACAATCAAGTGAGATCCCATGATCATAGCTTTGCATGGGCACTCCTTCTTCGACCAGCCTCTTGAAGTCCAAAAAGGTGTTCAAACCTGACCAATGTTTCCTCAAAATTTGGTCGAGGGCCAACAGGCCCCCAACACTCACCTATGACTTGTCTCGATTCACTCAGATCTAGGCAGGGCTGCTTCGAAGGCCTTGATCATAGCTCAAGCTCCCTCAACTTACTGCTTCGCTTGAGCTTCCTGATCAACAAGTTCTTGGATCATTTTCTCTATAACAGGCCCTTCCAGGCATTGTTACACTATCGCAACCACTTGGTCTAGTTGTGAACCTTGTCCTTCGATCTCTTCAAACACCGCACAGGCTTCATCCTGCACTGCTTGTAGCCTCTGTGTGACTTCCATTACTCTTCCCTGGATGGCAGTAATCTGTTGTTGGACCACATGTTGTTCTTGTGATCTCTTCATTCTCTCAACTGCAGTTAGTAACTTCATTTGTATTTGTACTTATAGTGCCTACTATTGTGCCTCCTGTAGTTGTGCTTCTAATTTACTCAGCTCTGGATCTTCTATGAGGCATTCATAAGTCTGCATGCTCTTATCACTCAATTGTTTTCATTATGAGGTGAGGGCCCTGATCCTTCCAAATATGTTATTGTCGGCTTCCTCTCTCTGGTCGCATACCTCCTGTGGAGTGCTTGGTACTTCTTTGATCTCCAACTCTGTTATCCTTGCTTGAAGCTGTTGGATGGCCTCAGCGAGCTTCATCACTTGAATTTCAACTAACTCATGTTCCTCTTGTGCCAAGCCCAACACAGAGCAAAGTTCTTTGCTCACCGCTTCTTTGATCGTAGTCTTCTCTGTGAGAAGTTGGTCCTTTTCTCTTTGTATCTTCTCTTTTTCCTCCTCGAGCATCACCCGAAACTCATCTTTCTCATTTTCATAAGTAGTTACATAGTATCGTGCAACTCATAGCTTCTCTAAGAATTCCTCTTTCTCTTTCTTCAGGGCTTCTGTAGCCTTTTCCTTTTCTTCTTGAACTTTATGAAGTTGAGCCTCTGTTTCATATGCTAATCTTCTCAATTGGGCAAGCTCATCCCCCAATTCTACAATCTTCGACAAGGAAGGTACAATAGGTACTGCGCAGATAAATTGAATAGCTCGATGTATCTCCTTTAGCTCCTTCTTGACCTTTAAATACAACTCTTCTTTCTTTGCTCCATATCTCTGCAAGAGATCTTTGGATGCATCCTCCATCGCTCCATGGACTAAACCGATATCATCCTTTGTGAGCGTATCCTCTAGCTGGGGCTTACTATCACGAGTCTTATTTCTTGCCAAGGGTTTTTGTGGAGAAACCTTCCTCTTCTTTGGTGTTTCTTTCTTGGTAGGGGGATCCCTCGATGGTGTAGCTTCGCCTTCTCCTTTCTTTTATCCTTCTTCCCCTCCTACTTCTTGATTTAATTCATCTCCTCCTCCTTCTATGAGCAATCCAGGTCCACTTTCTTCTGAGGCATTGTTCTTTTCATCAGTCTCTATGTTCTGAAATTCCTCATTTTTCTTGTTCTCCTTTTCACTTGACTATCCTGCGTGCTTGAACTGGGTGACCAAGGGGAGTCCTATGATGTCAGTTTCAGAGAGTTTTACATCATCAACCGATACAAGGAACTCCTTCGGCTATTCCTTTGTGATTTGTTCCATGTCTTCGTCGGTCATCTTGTAATAGGATTGTAATTATTCCTTTCTCTCGTCTTTGTGCGCAGTGATATAAATAAAATGTGGGTCTACGCGGAAATTAGCTAGTGGTCTGTACTAGTGCAAGGTACACAGTGTCATGTGTGGGAACGACTCAATGGAAACCTTCAGTTATTGATAGTAGGCATGGAACACTATGTTTGACTGCCATTTCTTTGACATGTCATTCATATACCATAAGGTTGAGAACCTTGCGGCCAACAACTCCGACAATTAAATATCCAGGAAGGTGTCTCCTTCCAGCATTTTTCAAGAGACAAACGCAATCAACATAAGTAGCCAGCTAAATTGGAACTCGTATCCATGATGTTACAGTTCGTGGCAGTCTTTCTCAAGCTCGTTGATGAGGTAACTCACCCAATTCATTTGCATTCCTTCCACACATTTCCCTGTGAGGTCCACCATGAACCCAGTGACCTACGTTGGGCGATTCTTTCTTAAAATATTGCCACCTATGAGTTGGCAAGTGAGGCACATTGCACCATCCTGGATAGAGGCTACCTTGTAGCTTCACTTTCCCTTCTAAACTTCACTGTATGCCTCCTTGATGCACTATTATAGGGAGCGATTTGAGGTCTTCCCTTGGTAGAAATGTTGAGGGTCGGGTCCCTGCATGCATAATCATGTGATCAAGTGAATCAGCGTTGGATCCATAGTAATCCTCCTGTCGAGCCACAGGTATCCTCCATGATAGCAGGACAAGAGGATTTTAACGCAATCGTTAACCTCTTGATGTCGACCAAAATGAGGAATCTTCATTACATTTAGTATCGTGGATTGCACCAGCTCCTTAATCTATGGTTGGGAGACTATGTGAGTCTTCTTCCTAGTGATCTTCGTCAAATATCTATAGGGCGCAGGCATGGCATGGTTCTTTCTATCTCCATTGTTTAAATCATTGTTCTTCAATGTTGGGATCTTTCCTAACTGGGTTCCAACTATGTGTTTTCCCTTCAGAATGTATGCAGTGATCAATGTGTATTTGAAGTCCCGTGGAATGTTGTCATGGTTAACTATGCCAGCCAAAGGTAGGATATAATTATCTAATATCGACAGGATCTTCTTTACATTAGCCAGATCGTCGCGATGCTTACTTCGCTTCTCATTCACGGGGTTGGCATGTTTCAAACAACGTCCAGTCGAATAGGAAGCCTGCAATCCCCTGGTCGACGATGCATGTATTCTTTCAGACATAGCTTTATCATCCATAAACTTCTTTAGAACCTCTTCGACGAACTTCTCTAGCTCAAGGCGCTCGACCGACATTCTCATTGTTAACAAATAGGTCGAGGTAGTTGAATGGATAGAGGGGTAAACAACAAATGGCGAGGCTTGATAGCACAACTCAACATACCCAATCACTTATCTTCTTGTCTCAGATAATCATGGGTAGCAAAAAAGTGGTCCCAACGAACGTCCTACGGGTTAAATAAGCAAGTGTCATAACGGATTCCTCCAACAGGAAGGACTTCTTCCATCAATGTGAGTATTTATGTTATTGCATGGTCTCAACATCCCAATTGTGGTCCATTCTCCCATAAATGTGTTTCCTAGCCTTTATGGATCATCGTTCTAACGGTCGGGGTGCCTCCAATGGTCATATAGCTTTATTGGGGTGAAGTTCCATTCTACATAGTTCTGTTGTTTCGGCGAGGTTCAGAGCCTGCAAGCCTGCCTCCTATCAAGTCTTCTCTGTAACTTCTTGTAGCTTTTCTAACTTGGCTTTCTTCTTATTAAGCTTCCTTGCCTTCTTTCCTGTGATTTGAGTCTCTCTAATTATTTCTAGAATCCTCTTTCCATTCTTATTCTTATCTTCTTCTATAGTAGTGACTTCGCGTTGATGATGTTCTTTTAAAGGGTTCGAAGTTAATTTCTCTTCTTTTATTACTTCCTGGGTGGATGTACTCCTTTCTTTCATGGATAGGTCCTTCAAACCTTCTTGTGTTCTTTCAACTTCGACAACTAATTCTCTTGTGTTCTGTGTCTTTGACTTAACTTCTCATTCTTCTATCAGTTGATCTATTTTTCCAGCTATGAAATCCCTTAGTTCTTGCTTTTTCTTTTCTGTATCTTATTCCTCTACTTTCCTTCTAATCTGATCCTTCTTAATCTAAGTCTTTCATAACAAAAGAGGGAATGGGGTTGTTGAAACAGAGCTTAAATGTTTACTTTAAGATCAAAATTTTTGGTATCCTGGAGTCTTTGCATTATAAAATCTTTATAAAACAAAAATTTTCATACCTAATAAATTTTGATATTCACTTGGGATTTATTCTTGGAAAAAGAATGGTTGAGAATTAAATCAATGTATGCTCCAAATACTTTTTCGAATAATATTCTAAATGAACCGCAATGATAGAACTTAAGAATTTTAAAACCATATCGGGATATCGGAGTTCGCTATTTGATAATAACAAATTTCATTGCCTATTAG
>JASDQU010214712.1:0-17255 GCA_032191745.1 Picea mariana | reverse complement strand
GTGTGCAGATACACCACTAAGTCACTTGACACGATGACAAAGAGAAGAGTTCAACAAAAGAATTTATACTTGAGTGAAGGGTACATTTTTACTGGGGTCATGATAGAAGAGTTCAACAATCAATGCCACCAACATCGAGGTACATAAAGGGTATGGTGCCCTTGATTAAATGTCAGTTTCATACGCTCTTACATGATAGAATCCAGTGGAAACATTGCAATCCTGCCAATCTTGAAATCCTGAAAACCGTTAAGTCTGCTGAATTTTGAATGGGACCTAAAATTCTACTTTCTCCATATGAAGTCCAATGAGGTTGGAACCACTCTCAAACATCCTGAAACAATTAATGGTAATGTTAAAAATTTAAGTAAACATTCTCCTTTCTCTTTCATTTTCATCCTTTTACTTTAAGAATTTAATATTACCATTAATTACTCAAGAGAAGCCAAATGAGTAGTGTGAGTGAGAGAGAGGGGGTGGGGTTGGATTTATAGCTTCATTAGGCGCTCTAGACAATTCTAGAAGCTTCCCATGCATGCCCCTAACCCTAATTTAAAAAAAAAAATTAAAAATTCCCTCACTTTTCCGGCCGTGGGCCTCATTGGCAAAAAAAAATAGGTTCCGTACAGAACCGGCCGGTTTAGGCAAAAAAAACTGATTCCGTACGAAACCGACCGATTTAGGCAAGAAACCGGTCAGTTTCGTACGAAACCGGCCGGTTTAGGCAAGAAATCGGCCGGTTCTGTACGGAACCGGTCTGAAGCGGTTCAGGGGGCCGGTTTGAATTGGTCTGGGCTCGGAATCAGTCGGACTGACCGGTTTTACCGGTTCCGGTTCGGTTCGGTTCTGGTAACACTGCTTGTAACCTTGTCTTGTAATTCGCAACTAGAAAGGAATGTAACGATTTTGATAAGAACTTTTGGAGGGTGCAACTTGAGATGCAGTTATATAGTGAATCTAGATTTTTAGAATTTCTAGTGAAACCTCCACAAGCTGCTTAAAAATCAACAGCTGCACGGTTATCAAAATCACCCTGAACTGAGCTTTTATAGCCTGACTGAGAGGTAGAGCCTACTGAAAAACACCAAAAATAGCAGAAAACTGCTGTGTGCATTGTGGAATGCATGACAGCCTGTCTGTACCATTGTACGGACATAGTTGTATGAATGTATGTACGAACTTCGTACAAAGGCACATACTTCCATATGGCTGTATGGAACTGTACGAACTTCTGTCTCGAACTGCATGTTGCCCGGAAATGCCTATTTCCTAGCTGCCTGATCTCTCTCTCTTAGTCGCTCAACTTCCTCAACTGTTCATGTGTTGTTGTTTGAACTCTCTATCTTGACCAAAACCCTAATCTATTTCTAAGATTACTCCTAGCCTAAGTCATGCATGCATGGAATATACTTTTTAGGCTCAATTGCTAAAAATAAGACACTCACTTTTAACTAAAGTGAATTACAAGTTAAAATTTACTTTTCAAAAATATCTTGAACTACTTCTCGCGCGTTCACACAAAACCTGTGTGGAAGTTAATATCTGAGCTATATTTCTCAACAAATAATATGTGTGATAAGATAAGATAATTTTATTAGTGTCTAACAAATGACCATTGAAGTAGGTCAATGGGATTGCCAAATAAATGAGGTCGATACAAAGTGGGAGTGAAAAGACGACTTCTATAAAACACAGGATGTAGAAAGTAAAGTGCCGATCTAAGCTAAAGCTTGAGAACCAAACTCTAGAAGTGGAGAGCATATATGGACGAAGGATGTACAATGGGCATGGATCCAAAATTTGGAGTGCAAATATAATAATAATGCCAATGCATGAGGGTTCGCTAGCTCCACTAACATTTGAGGTTGAGTGGATAAAACTCAGGATATAGGACTGTTCAGAAGAGGACCTAGAAGAGGATCTGGATTTTGTACTATGTTGTTGCTTAGAATAGGTCAACTATTGTTGGGGCTTGGGTGATCTTGTCTGGATGTTGGTATGGGATTTGGACTAACAATATTGTTGAGGCCTTCGGGGGTGGGGGGGATAGTCCCATGAGCCTGAACTGATATGGAATCAGAATCAAGGCTGTTATTTGTTTGTCTCTTTGTGCCCCTAGTAGATGGGAGCCCCGTAAAAAGGAAGTGATCATTTGAGTGAGAGGAATCAAACAAGCTGCTGTCGGTATTGGAAACGCTCTATTCTTCTGAAACATCTAAAAATGGCTAGTTTTTTAATCAACTCATATTTCTAGCAAGGTACATAACATTGAGATAATATTGATGACGATGAGGATGAGGATGACGATGAAATAGATGATGGCTTTTATTTTCAGTGGTTTAATTTCCAAAGAAAAAGGAATCAAATAAAGTTTGAGCAATATGGATGGTTGTCTAAGTAATTCAAGAATTCCAATTATTTGGGAGTTCGAAAATTCAAGGGATTTGGGAACTCAAGAATTCATAGTGCTCATGAATTTGGGAATTATATCCTCACGAGGGTGATGGCAACTTGATGGAGCACATTGAAGAATTCTAAAATTGTGGAGGAGAGAACCAACTAGAAAGAGTAGTTTGAAGTTCTTTTTCATGTTTTTGTCAGTCAAATTTTGATAGTATCATTGTGTTAAGAGGGGGTTTTAGAGTGTTAACACTCCAATACAAATTTCAATGTAATAAAGTCACGTTATATAAGTGACCTTAATAATTAAATGCCATTATGCAGGGCATAATTAATAAGGGGTCATTAATGTGAGGTAGTTAAGTCATATGGGTAGGTTAAGTACGCGATGAACAAAATAGAAGGGAATCGTCGTTATTGTATTGAATGACTGCATTGATAATAAAATATTTTTATTTCATATCATGCACGTACCTAATGTATTCATTTTTAACCAAGTGTACTAAAGTCTAAGATTAAAGAGAAATTTTCCTTTAATAAGATGAAATAACCAAGTGTACCAAAGTCTAAGATTAAAGATAAATTTTCCTTTAATAAGATGAAACAACATTTCAATGTGGATTTTGATGAAGACAAGCACCTCTTAAAGGAAAAAAAAACTATTATAAGGTAGTGGTTGCAAGAGTTGAAGAAGGTTGTTTTTATAGGTTTATCGTTGTAGCAACAAGACAACAACCCTTAGTGGTAGAATGACTTCTCCAAAATAGCCTTCCAAATGAGTGGGTTTTCTCTTTTAATTTTCATTTTTATATGCAACTTTTCCAAAATAGCTTCCTCCCATTTGTCTTTAATAGAATTTCTTTATGGTCATTGTTCATTTTCCATGTTGTTGTGATCCCTTTGGAAGTATCTCCATTTGTTGCTTCCATTCGATAGATGATGTCCTTTTTTTAGTCTCATTATCATATCTTCTTCCAAACCTCTATATCGCCCATATATGTAATTCCTGCACCATTTGTTAGGCCACCCCCTTAGGAAATATGATGTATGGGTGATCCATCTAACCATTTCTATGATAACTTGATTGTTAATTTTGTACATAAGGATTCTCTTGGTTCATTTTTCATTTGAACTCTCGACATCTTTATCTTTTAGGTCATCCTCATCTTTCACATCTTCCTGCATGTTATCCTTATCACACATGACATTACCATGGCATATAACATCATGACAATATGTGATATTCTTAAGATCTTGGTAATATTCATAAACGATGTCTTCTTTGACATTTAAGCCATTTTCAACATTTAAAATTTATTCAACATGTAAATAGTCTTCCATATTTTAGTTGTCCACATGATGTAGACCCTCTTCCCAACTAGACACTACTTAGTGGATCACATCTTTCTTCTCGGTGCTTCTAGTGCATAGGGCACCAAGAGGCAAGTAGATGGTAGCACCTTTATAATTTCCAAATCAGTTAGACCCTGGGAGGCAACACAACCCCTAATAATTAGATCCATATAGGGTTGTGGTATGAGGGTTTGAGATAGCTTATGCATGATTAACAAAAGGCCCCCTCCACAAGATCTTGGCAACAACTCACCTCCCTAGACAAACAAACACTCTAGGGGGTGAATCCAACTCCCCTGACTAGATTTCTACACAGAGATTCTTTCTGTCGACCTCGGATGGCAAGAGAGATTCACTCGACTTTAGAGGTTTACCCCCTCTCTACTTGGTATTGAGGCTTTTTACCATGAGCTTGGTTCTTGAGCATTGTATTTCCTATTGACATTATGGTAGTTACTCTTAGATCAGAGTGATCAATTTAGTTTCTTGCTTTATATAGATTGACTTCATGCACCCACTTTGTATTGTCACTTGTATCGAGTAGTGTCGTTAACCTACTTTTGGTCATTTGTTGGAAATTAATAAAATTATCTTCAAGGTTTAAGTTGTCCTTGTGGGGTTAGTCGCCCTCATGAGGGAGGGGCTCCCCCTAGGGGAGGTCATCCTCATGGTGTAAGATGTCTTCCTGGGACAACATCTAGTTTTTTTTCATCTTGACTTATGTCATCTTCATTCCTCATGATTTTCTCCTTTAGATATCCTAGTACTCTTCTAGCTCACCATCCTTCTTCTCAAAATTAATTCTTTATTAATTATATAAATTACTCTCTTTCTTGTCTTCCCCTTCTCATTGTGTTGAACACCTTTTCCATAGTAGCTTCCTCATCTTTGACTTTTGAAGAATCACATTTTTCTCTTTGTTCATTTGCCATGATCTCTTTAGAAGTAACTCCATTTGTTGCTTCGTTTCGATAGATGAAGTCCTTTTGTTAGTCTCACTGTCTTCAATGAATTTACTTGTCATTTCCAATCAAACACATCATCTCTATGTCATCAATAAATGCAATTCTTACACCATTCATTACGACATCCACTTAAAAAGTATGATGTTCGAGCAATCCATCTCACCATTGCTATAATATTCTCGTAGCCATTTTCATAGGAACTCTTAACATCTTTATCTTGTATGTTATCCTTGTTAGACATTTCCATTTCCATTTCCATTGTGCATAACTTTGTGATGATTTGTGTTGTTCTTAAGATCTTGGTAATCTTCACGTAACGTGCCTTCTTTGACATTTAAGCCATCTTTAACATGTAGATGATCTTTGACTTGTAAATATTTTTCAACGTTAACGTTTTCAATAGTATCCCATACTTAAGATGTGGCTTTATGAGGTAGGTTCTCTTCATGGTGCAAGTCATACTCCTAAGGTAGACTATCCTTTTGGGATAGGTTGTTGTCACTAGGGATCATTCTACTATGGTAGATTGTGTTTATTGGGTAACATGCCCTTATGAGGGAGGTTGCTCCAAGGGCTTATCCTTATGAGGTAGGATGCCCTCATAAGAAAGGCCATCCTAGTTGTATAAGGTGTCTTTGACATTTAGGCCATTCCTTGGGCACATAGGAATTTCCATGAAATCAACACAGAGTCCTTGTCCTACAGTCTACTGTAAAAACTTCTTATGGATTTCTAAGAAGTCGAAAAAGATGGTTCCTTTCCTCTTTATTGAGGATGTTTATGAACAAATTATGAAGTTGGCTCTCCTTGCAATGTTTGTTTCTTCAAATTAATTGATAACAATTTGTCGTCCTCTCTTATGTTTGGTGTGTCTATGCACCAGTCATTAAAAGTGAAGGCTTTTCTCAGCCTCAACGGTCTTGACATAGCTGAATAGGTTATATTCCCTGGGTACTTAGGAGTTTCGATGAAATCAACATAGAGTCCTTGTCCTACTATAAAGACTTCTTATGGATTTCTAGGAAGTTGAAAAAGATGGTTCCTTTCCTCTTTATTGAGGATGTTATGAACAAATTATGAAGTTGGCTCTCCTTGTACATGCTAGTTGTCATGAATGTCATGAACATTCACTCCTAACTTGGATCTGTTGAAAAAGGATGACAATGTGTTACATAGAATAGTTGTTTGTGAAGCTCGAGCCACAAATTCCCAAAAGAATGATGATGGTTTAATTGAAATTGATGTGATACAATGATCATTTGTATATGATGCAGCCTACGAAACCAGAGAAAACAATGCAGATGCATTACTTACAAAGCCTTTTGAGAAGATTAAGTCACTAATTCCCACAAGGATGACACTAGTTTAGTTGTTTGAAGCAAATAACTTTGGAAAAATGTTTTATCATGGTAACATAAGTTGAAATGATTGTTCAAAATTTCAAATGAAATAGGAATTTCTTGATGATTGAATTAAGAGTTCATGGAAGTAATGATGAGGAACTACCTTTTTGTTGGACAAGAGTGCAACTTGAAAAATTATATTTTATTATGAGGAAATACTAAATTAGATATAGCTTGGTGGTAGCAAAAARGGATTTAGGGATTAAACTACTTATATCAGCTTAATKTGAAGGAAATAAGTGGCGAGGGACAATGCTTTCATCCAAAAAGGAAATGCAGACAACAATGTTTTTGCTAGGATTGGTTGACCTACCAATGCCAATATGAGGAATTATTTAATTAAAGCAAGAGAATGCATTGTTTTATTWAACCTGTTTTTAATAGAACCGAGATCCCCACAATCATAATTTATCTGTGGTTTTATCACATTAGTGAAGATTTTATATAGATTCAAACCCTAAGGGTATGTATTAGAAGGTATGTGTATAAATTTTGACATAAGTTTGTTTTAACTCTTTTCCCTTCTCACTTTTTAACTATGAAATTGAACTTGGAAAAATGTTGGAGTGTCTTTTTGGAATACAACCATACAAAGGAAGAAACATTTCTAAAATATAATTCCATCGTTGTTACATTTAACTTGCAGTTCACGGAGAAGTGTTTCTCTTGGAAAGAACTTTAGGGTACACCATCTTTGGGTTATTCCCTTATTTTGATATAGTACTAATAGTAAAATTAAAAGATGCAAGTAAAGGTGAGTTTTTGTATTTTAATCCAAAACATTTTTTATGATTTACCTTATCTAATCAAAGTTCTAACCTACCCTCGAATAAAAAATAATAATCTAGATGTTGTACAAACATTTCAAACATGGATTTCATGATATTTTGATAGTCTCTAGATGCATCAATACTTAAGTGGCTAGCATCGACCACCTATCGAGAGAACTTCCACCATTTACAACGTGGAGGGTGTGACTACCTGACCCAACTTAACATCCATGACAGCTCAACGATTGAACAACACCTCCCTTGCAGAAGCGCCTCACTTTCCCAGACCTATTTGACCTCTTCTGGCAATTTCATGATATTTTGCAAAATATGTTTCTTACACTTTTATGTTTCTTGAATTCTGGTATTCTCTGGATTTTGGAACCTGTGCGATATTGTTTACACTAGTTTTTTGGCTGGAGTGCCGTTTACGTTTCAATAATTGAGAAACCTTGGCATTATGTGGACTCTATGCATAGTGCAATCATGTTAATTTAGTATGGCTTAACATTTTTGGAAACGTGAGATTCAACTTGGACCTACTGGATTCCTTTATGCAAAACCTGTTATATTATAGCTTTTCCTGTTATATTGGTTATGGTTCCCCCTTGCTCTTGATGGTCTAGTCGCTAGCTAAAATTTAGTGTAAATGCCTTGGCCTTTGGGTATAATGCTTGGGCATAGCTGTAAAAGTTTTAAAATTGTTTATAGTAAATGAATATTTTTGATGTTTTCAAGCCATGTTACCGGGAGCATCGCCTTAGGGGGTGCTCCCACCCCGGTACTATGCTCTGAGCGGGAGCATCAGGGAGCGTGCTCCGAGCCCTTTGTGGCTTGCCACTGTCAGGTGCTTGGACGCTACTAGATCCTAGAACCGTGCTCTCTCTCACCCTCCTAATTCTCCCTCCCACACTCCACCCATGCTCTCGCCACAATTTTGTGTTTTGGACCTTTCAGTCTTCATACTTCAATTAAATTATCGTTTCAGAACTTATGCAGGTGGCCTATTTTGTAAACATAACTCTTTGATCACATTGACAGTTGATGGATCACCTATTTTATTTCATAAATCACGGGTCTGCTTCCTATTATATGGTTTGAGAATTTGGATGTTTGTAATTGATAGATGGTTGATGCTTGAATGATGGATCATTAATCTACCACGGATGACATTTCTAACTTCATAATAATGTAGCAAGATCTCCTCTTCTTCAAACAATCAATACAAGGAGCACCGCCCTTGTGCCCTCCTCTAAGGTCTTTCCCCCAAGGGAGTCTTTTGTTTTTATCTTTTCTCTTAGCGGTTCTTGTATATATCCAGCTCTTCCAGTAGCACTTCTTTCTTTCCTAGTCTAGAGAGTTTACATCTTAGATTAGATCTGTCTTTGGTTTTTATAGGAGTGGTTGTTGCGCTCCCACAATGTGTTGATACTTTTGTACTTAGCAGTCCCATTGACTTATTTGTGGTCATTTGTTGGACATTAATAGAATTATCTTATCTTATTTTATCTTAACTACAAGTAGCACAAATATGTATATTTTCATATATTCTGCAACTAATTTGGCATTCTGCATTTTTTTAATATAAATACGTTATAATATATAAAAATATATATTATATAAAAAACACTCCCTCTCCACTCCACTCCCAATATTTTTTGGAAATGGCGCTCTCGACACTCCCGCTCCCACTCCTGCTCTGGAAACCTTGTTTTCAGGGTATCATGAGTATAGCTAATTTTTATGTTTATCACTATCTGTTCCATTTGATTGTAATCTTACTAAGGGCTTGTGATGCAGATATTCTTGTCCCATTGGATAATTACATATCTAGGAGCACTGAACATTTTCTTACATGCAAGGATCCAGACTACCAACAAAGTCTCTTTAAAGTGCTTTCCTCTGTAAGTGACAATTGTAAAGTTGATGTAATTTCTATATTTTAGGCTTTATATAGTAGTTGCAGAAAAGTAAAATCTCCCAAGAGAAGAAGGAAATTTATTTTTCCTGGTGAATTAATGTAGACACGTTTGATGTGAGATTATTTTAGGTAATGACAGATAAAAATATTGAAGATCATGATATTGAGTCAGCTCCCAAGCTCATAGAAGCAGTGTTACAAAATTGTAAAGGTCGAGTTGATCAGTGGGTTGAGCCTTATCTTAGAATTACAATTGAGAGGCTACGTCGGACTGAAAAGAAGTATTTGAAGGATTTATTGATTGAAGTGGTAAGAATCCTTTGCTAGTTAGAGGTTCAAGCACATTTTATATTCACAGCATCATGTTAAATATCTTATTGTTGCCCCAAAATAATCTGTTATCTGTTGCACCAATGTTTGCCTTTCTGAATACCATGCATACTTACTTTTCTTATGTTTCTCTTAGTTTGGGTTACTTGGGTAAAATTCAAATCTCCAATACTCTCATTTATTAATTTTGATTGGAAACGGTAAAATGTCACCAATGCTTGTTAAGCTTTAAGCACAAAGTACAAAATATACATCTAACAAGCCACATGCCAGTTGGGCCTATTCAATTAAATAGCCCAGGACTTGCACCAGGTCTCAACTGTAAAGAAGCTGTTGTGTATTTATCAGCCTTTTGGCCCATGGTGGTGTGACTGGGAAATTTTTAAAGATTATCTCAAATTTAGTTCCCCGTTGGATATTTTCAGAGCTGACATGAGTGCAAGAAGAGAAATCTTTGCACTTAATTCAACAGTTTTCCATTGACCAAAGTAAATATTTATAATACAACATTGTTTCAAAAATTAGACAGCTGAGGATAAGGATTATCCTCCAACGAAATTTAGATCAAACTCATAATTGTTTTCCCCCTGTATACTTGGCATACACAAGACCTAGAGTCCAGAGGGTTTGAACACAAAACCTTGTAAGCAAACTGCTAGAGCAAAGCATTGGGATATATTTTATGCCCCTGCCACTAGTATAATATTTCTTTCTGCAGGTATGGGTTCTGCACTGCAGATTCAGTCTTCAAGACTCTAATAATGATCTACAAACCAAATCCAATACAGATCAGCAGTCACAGGGGCTGGGGTGGGCCTCCTGGATGTCAACAGAAAATGACCATTCGCTTGAATGTCTGAATGGACAGCATATAAATATGCCAAGAAGCCTGAAAGCTACATATCAGTGGTAAAGGATGAATCTTGATAGAGCACTCTCCATGACAGCATACTTGGCAGCAAACCAAAGAAGATCACCCTTACACAAGTTATCACAGGACTTGTAGAGACTGAAATAAGAACAAATTTAGGGATGCAAAGTGTAGATATCCTGGCCTATCTTTTAAATTTTAAACTAAACCTATGATATCTGAGATACAGCCAAGAAAGGGAGATATCATAACTGGACGAAATATCAAGAGAGGCTAGTTATTGCCTTGAATATGGAATCAATAGGCATCATAATACTCAGAACTGAGTAGTTGTTCAAAGATCTTACTTATTTTCATCAGAATTAGACGATAAGACATTCGCCCCAGCAGGGTCAGAAAGATTTTTGTCACTGCTGGGCTAAATGAAAGAAATGTGCACGTTCTCATTTATCAAGCTTTTCTTCCTCTTTACCCAACCAATATGGCCTAGAAATCATATTGGTCTAGGTAAGCTGGTAGATTGCCCCTGTTATTTGCCATAAATCTACTTACAAAGTTGGGATGATCACTAGCTCTAGGGATTGAGGGAGATGGGAGGGCTGGTCCAAAGAAAGAGTCTAAAATTTGTTCCCAGGCTGGAACCAAAATTTATTCTCTAGATGTTTTGATATTTTCCCTACTCATTCTACTGACTTTTTAGTGCTTGTGCCTGCAGGTTGTCAATGTGCGTCTCTTTCAGAGTAACGCTGACAACTCATCACTAGACTGGTCACTGCAGAACGCTACTTGGCCTTAAAACTACTACATATTTTCCTTTGGGGTGTAGAGTTGTTTTTAGTCAATTGTTGCATTGTTAAGGATTCCATGCTGCAGCCTTTTTATAAGTTCACAAGAAATCGTGCTTGGCTCATTCTGCAATTTTCGTTTTTAAAAAAATATTCTTTTCTTGTGTATTTATATCATAACAGTTTTTCCAGGAGTGGTGAACCGAATGACATTTTGTACTCATTTGTGGTTATTGTCATTAATCTGCTTTTGACGGATGCACCTGTAAGGATGTTTATTCATCCATAACTGCACTAGCTAATGATTTTTGCAAAGTTTACCATTTATTTAAGATGCATATTTGCATATTTATTTTTGTAACTTCTTATATGAAGTATAAAATCAACTTTTATTTTATTGCTGTATTTGAATTTTAAGATCATGTGCAGTTCCCTTTTTTGTATTATGTAGTAGGTTACTAGGTTGTCAATACCTTGGGCATTTCCATGATGTGCTTTATGAGATGGCCTCCAGCCCCATATGCTCTGCTGCATCGGGATGGAGAGATTTGTAGTCTACTGTCTATATGTGTTCTGTTGCTCCTCAGATTTACTATATGGATAACTGATCTACTTTTGAGATTTTATTGACCTACTTATTGTGGTCATTCGTTGGACATTAATAAAATTATCTCATCTATAACTTGTGATCTTTCCTTCCAAAATTTAAGTTCGTATTCCCCTTCCCCCCATTATAGCTCTAAGTATAAGTTATAACTATATGTACAGAAGCATAATAGCGAGAAATTTTGGAAAAAGGGAAGGATGAAAACTTTGGTTGGATAAGTGCATTATTTTTTGTTGATGGGATGATTCATTTCATTGTCTTCTAACGGCTATATAGTATAAACATAAGAAAACGAAATTGTCACAGCCTCAGGCCTGGTAGTCTTTGTGGTTGGTTCCTTCCACAACACTTTCTTGTTTTCTGTGCTTTCTAAGGATGTCTGGTTCTCTCTATTGTTTGTGGAAGGTTTTGCATTTTTTTTCTTTGAAGTGCTTCCAGTAACACACAGCAAGGGGCTGCACCGTAAAGAGTGGACTCTTTTTTGCTTTAGGTGAGGGGTCTGAGGGATAGTGATTCCACCAAAATTACCTGGAGCTTGCACCCATCCTCATCTCTTTGAAACCCATGCCATACAACTGGGAGCCTGGGACAGACCACAACGAGAATGGAACCCTAGTGGACTTTTTAACATTCGTGTGACTGTGCTGGTGAAGCAATGTCCCTATTGGCATGGGTTTTTGCAACTTGAAGTTTCTAACATATTTAGATTTTGAATTTTTATATCTTTTTTTAAGTCCTGCAAATGTTAGTTATTCTGGAATCTGAAGTATATGTGGTAAAACTAGAATAGGTTTAGTTGTGGAAATACTGTATCAAGCATTTTGGATCAAGGGTTGTGTGCTACAAGTCTGTGCAAAACTGACATGTCTGTGTGTTATCATTTTTCTAACTCGATTCTGATAAGAAAACAGTTATTAGTTTGTTTTTCTCACTATAATAGCTAAAGTGCCTTGAAACAGTTATAAGCTTGTTCGATGTATATTAATTGAGTCACCTTAATGCTTGTGGGGAACAGATTGCCAATGCTTTTTACTACAACCCACACCTGACTCTTAACATACTGCAAAAATTGGGAGTAGCTACAGAAGTTTTTAATCTGTGGTTTCATATGCTTCAAGAAGTAAAGAAAAGTGGTCAGAAAACGAATTTCAGAAGGTATTCAGAGATTTCTTATATGCCATTTTGGTATTACCTTGGATAGTGTTTTTGTGAATTTTAATTCAGGTTATTTTGCTAGTGGTCTTTTTCTTGTTTATCAATCCAAACATTTTGTTGCAGAGAGCATGACAAGAAAGTTTGCATTTTGGGGCTGACTTCACTCTTATCACTTCCTTCCGAACTTTTACCTGAAGAATCCCTAGGTCAAATATTCAGAGCTGTACTTGATCTGCTTGTTGCATATAAGGAGCAAGTTGCTGGTAACAATTCAACCGACAGAGAATTTATTTCTCCATACATATGATTGTGTATTTTTAACTTGGCATCCAGTATGCCTTACAACTGCATTTTATTGTTCAAGCACATGCTAATTATTGTTTACTCACATTATGCAAAATCCTGCAGTAATGCTATGGTAATTGTCATAACTTTTGTGCTTTTTTCTCTTGAACATATTAGAAACAACAAAGGATAATGAAGATGAAGATGATGACATGGACGGATGGAAGACCGATGATGATGAGGAGGAAGAAGATGATTCAGATAAGGAAATGGGAGTTGATACTGAAGATGGGGATGAAGCTGATAGTCAGAGGCTTCACAGGCTAGCAGCCCAGGTGCGTTAACATTTACTAAAGTTTAGTTTCTTTCAGAAGGAAAATTTGTCCAGCAGGTGTTTGATAGTATCTGAATTGTTCTGGTGTCGCATTTTGCTCAAGTGCTGTTGAATTCTTAAAAAAGTTTGGTGCAAATGCTGAATTTTCAGGCCAAAGCTTTCCAGGTACATGCAGGTGATGAAGATGACGATTCTGATGATGATTTCAGTGACGATGAAGAGTTCCAGTCTCCAATTGACAATGTTGATTCTTTCGTGTTCTTCAGTGAAACCATGAAAGGTTTGGCACCCACTGTATCTTAACATTTAGCAGCAATGTAGAGTGCTTCAATCTGAAACAATACTGCTGCTATTTTGTTCTATTTTATAATGCCAGATAATTCATCTATTGCTGGCTGGGTTTAGGCTTTTTAGTATACCTTTAATTGCTAATATTGTATTTTATTTTGTGGTTCTGCCATCAGTCATGTCTGTTTCAGATCCAAGAAGGTTTCAGAATCTAACCCAGTCAATGGACTTCCACTATCAAGCCGTTGCAAATGCTGTAGCACGTCATGCTGAAGAGAGGAGGGTGGAGATTGAAAAGGAAAAGGCAGAGAAAGCTGCAAGTGTAGTGGCACAGCAATAGTTCTGTAAAAGTGCAAATTTTTGTTTCTTGTCGATCCATTTATTATTCATCAAATTTTATTGGTGGGTTTTAGAATAAATATTCTAAGGCAATTTAGTCTCATTTTGTGACGGAAGCAGCATCCCTACGTCCAGAGTTTTCGAGTGTCTTCATATATCCTGTAATGCGTTCAATTGTTCTCAGTACTACCTGTGTTTAAGTGCCTTCGTTAGTTAATACGTGGCATTTTTTTTTAAAGTTTTGCTTGGATATGTGGATGTCCTGAAGGCCCAATGTTGAGTACAAATTTAGTTTTGACATTCATGTATTGGATTCAAAATCAACTGTGGAAGGATTTCCCCATCTTACCTGCCTAAATTGCTGAATACAAATGTAAGTAGAAATTCATTTATCTATTTAATTAGATCTCTGGGTGGTTGTCTCTAAATCTGCAGGAAGATGTATAAAGGTCAGCGAAAGTCAAATATCCCAGGATCTATGAATGTAGAACTTCTGAGATTGGTAATGCTATTTAGTGTGTCCATACAATGTTATTTGGGATTTGCCAATAACATATTTAGTTATATTTTTTGTGGACCAAAAGAGATCCAGGATGGAAGTCACATGTAAGTGTTTCACCTGGTTGTGTATTATCAACAAGTCTCTATTACTGATTAAATTTAGCCTAGGCAATTTGACTGACTCTAAATTCATCACGAGCTAAGTTGTAATTGACTCAGAATATAGATGATTGTTGCGGACATTAAAAATTTCTGTTATGTTGATTTTCATTGTTATGATCAACCTTCTCGATTTGCTTGACTTGCCCTATGCAGCACTCTTGGTCGCTGGGGCTGTTTGTAGAACAATATAGTAAGATGTTAAATTATAAAAGAAGCATGCCATGTCATCTTGTTATCTATGTCAGATTGCCAACCATGACTGGATCTCACAGATACAATCAAGAGTTTGATATATCGCAGACATATGTTACTAAATTTTCACTGTGGCCAAGATCTTGGCTCTATAGCCAGGGAGGTACAGTTTTGTTTATATTAGAACATTTTAAATGACATTCTTGGATATGACAGTCTGTTTATAATGAAAGGAAAAACCACAAACATAGTAGGCTTTAGAACTTACATACAACGTGGACTACATCTCAATTAGCATTCTTGAATACGTAATTACACTATGAACATAGCAACAAAATGCACAATATTAGCATATACCTTGAAGGATTTGCAGAGACTTGTACAATGCAGTCATTGCATAAAAGCTACTTGGCATGAGAATGGAGGAACCTAAAAGCTGTGTCCACAAAAGTATAGGCAGATCGGGTTTTTGGGAAAGAACCAAAGCTGTGTCCATAAAATAGGCAGATTGGGTTTCTGGCAAAAAATTGTGGGCAGGCAGGCAATAGGAGTTGTGAAAAATAATAGGTAAAGGTTTTTTCCATGTTTGAAATTGAATTCAGTTATCCTATTATGGAGATATTTTAAATTACTTATTCTGGTCATTTGACAAGTGCCTAGTAAACATTAATGAGAAACCACGGGACAACACAAATATGGAAGCAACAACAGAGGAACTCTGATGTGCCACAAACAGAGTTTCAACTTTTAACTATATAATATCATTGAGCCTTTAGGCAGATTGGGTTTCTGGCAAAAAATTGTGGGCAGGCAGGCAATAGGAGTTTTGAAAAATTATAGGTAAGGGTTTTTTCCATGTTTGAAATTGAATTCAGTTATACTATTAAGGAGATATGTTAAATTATTTATTCTGGTCATTTGACAAGTGCCTAGTAAACATTAATGAGAAACCGTGAGACAACAAAAATATGGAAGCAACAACAGGAACACTGGTGTGCCACAAATAGAGTTTCAACTTTTAACTCTATAATATCATTGAGCCTTTAGTGGTGATGGTCAAGAACAAAGAGAAGATCCAAACCTATAAATAATGATATTAGACATGAAGAAAATTTTAAAAATGATGAATATAATTTGGTCGTATGGAGTCTGGAAAAATGAGGTGAGCTAATGTCTATTTATAAGCCCTATTTATAAGCCTCTAATTGCGAGTAGACGTAAACAGAGTCATTCTTCAAAAGGTTACAGAAAATTAGGACACGAGGACATTGGAAAAATGAGGTGGATTTTTGGAACGTCAATTGAAGTAATGTATACCGTCAAATGAAAGTATGCACTTTCAGGAAAGGAGAACAGTTTGTCAAAAATGCTCTCCCTATGCTATTACATTGCTAATGTTGCTGATGCTTCTGTAGTGAATAGAATAAATTTAGAGATTAATGCCTGAATATTCAAAGCAGGGATATTCCAGCATTAACTTCTAAATATTAGATGTGAATGGGAGGGATATTCCAGCATTAACTTTTAAATATTACATGCGAATGGCTCTCAATTGAATGGACAAGTAATTTGAACGGACAAATAATTTGTCAAAATTAATATCAAGAAAACATTATAGTCGATGACTAATTCAATAAGACATCTTAATGTGGGATATCGATTCTTGTAAAGAGCCTCATTAATCGACTATGATTTTATATCACAATTATTTGGATGATATAATTGTAATAACTAGCTACAACCGCAAACTAAATTATGTCATTAATATAATATGACATAATAGTGATATGATATAATATAATATAATATTGGTGTGGAAAATCACAACTCATTTTTGTCAAATTAACCAATTTCATTGTTATTGTGTGATATAATTTGAAAGTAAAACTAATCTATTTCTTTATCATTATTATATTGTATTATATAATTGCAGAGTAAAAAAAGTTATGGATGATATTAATAAGAGAATTAGCTTGCACCTCCTTCTAGAGAAAAAAAAAGTCAAGGATCATATTAATGACATAATAAAGGATCGGACTTCGTATGGTGTGATATTCCGAAGTTCAAGTTCATAGTTCATTAAGAGTAATATTAGATAATTAAGTGATTTTAATCAGACTTCGTATGGTGTGATATTCCGAAGTTCAAGTTCATAGTTCATTAAGAGTAATATTAGATAATTAAGTGATTTTAATCATTATGGAGTAAAGTTACATGTCATGTGAGTAAATAAAGTTGAAAGTGATTTAAATCATGTTAAGTTGTATGTTATTTTATTTAATTAAATGATTTTATTCATTATGAAGTAAAGTTACATGTCATGTGAGTAAATAAAGTTGAAAGTGATTTAAATCATGTTAAAGTTATACGTTATTTTATTAAATAAAGTATATACAAGATAAAAACATTTGATGTGTTTATTATATTTAGTCCAGTTATTAGTGAAAACAAGATTTATATTTCACTTTCATATTAAATAATAAAAAACAACTTTATGTGCAGCAACAAGATTTATATTTCACTTTCATATTATATAATAAAAAACAATTTTATGTGCAGCAATTTACTGTATGCATATAATTAGATATGACATT
>JASDQU010214711.1:12144-30513 GCA_032191745.1 Picea mariana | reverse complement strand
GACCACGATGAATGAGTGATGGGGGACTGAGCATCCACAGAGTGGGCAAGGAATTAAGGGCTGAAAGGTGGAAAAAGGGGTTGAGTGATGAGCCTAGGGGCTAAGCCTAGGGGGCTTAAGCCTGGGAAATAATATTTTAAAATTATTTTAAAAAGAGACATGTGCATTTCTGTTTATCTTAAGTTTTGGAAAGGGAACGTGCAAAGGGGATGCACGCTGTGGTACACATGCAGTTCCCAGGGTGACAAGTTTCAACCCTGGTGCATGCAAATAAAATGGAGGAAGTAAGCTGTGAGGGGGATCTTCTCTCCATTCTGACCGGAACCTCGGAGCTTAGAATCCGTACGCCATCTGCCAGATTACTCTGATTCATTTCTGAAGCCGTTAAACCTGTGTTTGTCTGAAGAAACCGTGTACACCCATGTCCCGAGCTGTGAGTCTGTGTTTGTTCTAGGCAACCCAGGAACGCATTCCTGAACCGAAATCCCTGTGTTGAACTCGAGTGGAAGCATCCTGTGGTTGTATGGGGAAATGCTGAGCTAGCTTGTGTGTGGAGCCTATTTCAAAATCATCACCATGAGATCATCCTGTGATTGTTGAGCCAGTTTGGGAAGCCTTGGTCTGTGTTCCCTATGGATTGATGTGACCACGCAGTACTGGACTGCGTGAGGCTTGTTGGCTTGTGAGCGACTCCTCCAGGTGAGAGAGTGCACAGAAGGAGAAGAGAACTCCTGGAAGGAACCCTGTAGCTGCCATAGAGCCTGGAGACTTTCGGTCCGGTCTGTTCCTGTAACCCAAGGTAAGGGAGACTGGCAGCCAAAGGACTGTCTAGGTGACAGAGNGCTATCTTCCCTGTAACCTCAGCCTAGCCTAGGATTCCTTGCCTTGGGGTGGAGCTCGGTCCCAGCTCGAGGGTGACCCACTGTTGAGCTGATGAACAGTGTGGTCTAAGGCTGGGAGGTTCATGGAAGGCCTGCACTTGGTTGGTCAATGCTATAGCTGTTAAAAGATAAGTATCGGAATTATGCTTTAACTCTGTTGCTATTTATGTATCATGTTTTCCGCTGTGTGTAAATGAAGTGTTGCTGAATACTATGGCTCGATTAATTGTAGCAGTAACCTATATATTTCACTCTGTAATTGAAATGTGTTTAATTGTGTTAAATCCATGTGGTTATAATTCTTGTATGATTTATGTAAACATTCATGTATAGAATGGTAACTGTGAGGTTGTAAACCTCGGTAGTAAAAGGGTACACTACAGCTAGGGAGTTACATGGAGAGGGGCGCGCTGAATCCTTTTCCATCTGAACCATAGATTGAGTGGTCTGATATTTGCATACAATGGGGCCATATACCTCCCCATTTACCAACACTACATAAGTTTTATAAGACTATGCATACTCCATTTTGTGAGTTTTGCAAATCCATGGGACATGATATGAACAACTACCGTCACTATAGTTGATGCAGGAGCACAATGTAGATGTCGTCCGGGTCTAGGAAGAATAGAAAGGTGGAGACCATGGAGGTTTTGATAGAGGAGGATACCAAGGAGGTCTGAGAGGATGATATGTGTAATGTCCCCAAGGCTGAGCCCTGTTGTAAATAATGTCTATGAAGTATAAAGCTTGCATTATGAATTGTAATTATGTTTTATAGGCTGGTGAGCCAAGTTTATATAAGTTGGTGGGCTTATTTGTTATTAGGCTGGAGAGCCTAAGTGTTAAGGCCGAGAGCCTGCTTTTGTATATGTAATCATGCAGAACATTAATAAAAATATAAACACCACTGCGTCCAGACTTACCACAATGAATGAGTGATGGGGGACTAAGCTTCCATAGATTGGGTAAGGGATTGGGGGCTGGAAGGTTGGAAAGAGAGGCTAAGTGTTGAGCCTAGGGGCTTAATTCCTTGGGAATAATATTTTAATATTATTCCAAAAGCCATGTGAAATGTGATGTTTTATCCTAAGTTCTTTGGAAGGACGAGTGACTTCCAAATGGGAAGGAACGAGCTTCATGGGTGACAAGTGTCAACCCAGGTGCATGCAGTTAAAACTATTGATTTGAGCCATGAGGGGGGTTCCTCCTCCATTCTACCGTCGACTGTCTGAACCAGAAATCCCATATGACCTCTGGAAGAATACCCTCACGTAACTCAGGGGAAAACCAAAAAGGCCTGTGTTGATTTCTGGAGGAGATGGTACACCCTCTGTCAAAACTGTCGATTATGTGTTTGACCTCCCATTCTCCATCCTCCGTCTGAACTCATGGGTGTCCAGGATCGACCTCTATTTCAATGTTTGTTCTAGGGAATCCTTACCCGAACCATTAAGTCTCTGCGTGGGATCTCTGTACACCCTCACACATCCCCAAAACCTGAGCCGTGAGTCTGTCCTGTATTGTTAGTTAGGGAAAACCGAATGTCCCGTAATTGCTGAGCCTTGTTATGTTGTAGCATATGTCTGTCACCAGTTTTGAGAAGCCCATGTCTGTGTTTTCAGTGGATTGTTGTGGTCGTCCAGTGCTTGACTGCGTGTGGATTTTGGATCATTGTATGTTTGTGTGGAGCCTCGTGGTTACCCGACTATGTTGGAAATCGAGTTGAAGGAAACCGATTGTCTGGCCTATGTGTAACACTCTTTCTAGGTGAAGGAGTCTGCTAGGAAGTGGTATTCTTCTAGGGAGAGTTCAACACCAGCTACGGAGCTCTAAGACTTACTGATTCAGCTTGTTGCTGAGACCCAGAGAGAGAGGTGCAGCACTAATGGACTGTGCTTGTGAAGGTGTATACTCCTGGGTGGAACAGGCATGTGGGGAATGAGAGTCCAACACCAGCTACAGAGCTCTAAGACTTCCTGATTCAGCCTGTTGCTGAGACTCAGAGAGGGAGGTGAAGCACTGATGGACTGTTCTTGTGAAGGTGTATACTCCCGGGTGGAACATGCATGTGGGGAATGAGAGTCCATGACTAGTGGGCATAAGAAGGCATCCTGGAAAGAATCCTTCTGGTTATCCTGTGCAGTTTTTCCTGTAACCTCAACCTAGACTAGGATTCCTTTCCTTGGGTGGAGCTTAGTCCCAGCTCAGGGGTGACCCACTACTGAGAGTGATGAGCAGTGTGGTTTAAGGCTGGGAGGTTCATGGAAGGCCTGCACGTGGTTGGTGGAATTACGACAGTAATAAAAGATAAGTGTTAATTGTGTACTTAATTTATAAGTATATGCATGTCTGTGATGCTTATTTGTATCATGTATTCTGTTGTGCATATGAATTATTGTTAATTCCAGGGATTATTTATGTAAGTAGTAATCTTGTGCTTACTCTGAGTTAAATGTGTTTAATATGACTTAAATGCATGTTATTAATTAAGTATGAGAATGATGTTGTTCCGCACAATAGCATTTTCCTGGCCAGTGGCATGACAGTCCGGGAGTGTTACAATATGGATGAGGAAGAGGATACAATGGTGGTGGAGGAATATGTCCTACCTTCTGTTGATCAAAAATTTTTATCACCTTGATTTTCCGCTCTTTGGAATAATAATAATAAAATTATATCAAAAGGAGGAATTTGTGTATTCTCATAAGCTCATGGTTTATCCCTTAGTATTATCTTCGCCATTCATTTTATAGATTCAAAATATGAGTCCATATGCCTGAGATACTCATATTTTTTTCCCACTGTTTGACAAAGAGATTGCAAGAATTTATTTTAAGTATTGTGCCCTATTCTCGTCTTCTTCCATTCACAACACTTAGTCCCTTTTCAGCTTACATTTCCCCATTTCTCCCTCCTATCACCTCCTCCTTTTTATTTATAGGTCCAAAAGGCCCCTTCAATAAGGTAAGGGAGAACGCCTGATGGAAAGTCCCAATTATACTTACTCTCATTTGGGGTGGCGTCTCAGACCAGTATATTGGCCTGGTTTCCAACTAAATCTATTATCTAAATATGAATCTGAGAACCAAAGGTTCTCAAATGAATTAAAATCTAAAAATAAACTGAATTGATGTTATCTGTATCTATTCTAAGATGAAATCCTAAACTATACTAATCCTATCCTGATCAAGAGATAACTAAGGAATACTGAATATAGTTAGGAAAAAATTCATTTTGAATTATAATTAATTCATACATTCAAATGGATTATGAACACAATAATATCATTAAGAAAAAAAAAATTAGTTTTTATTGTTTGCAACAATATTATAACTGCATTAAAAAAGGGGAACTATGACAATCTGAGCATACAAGAACATTGCAGAAAAAATTCATACACTTGAACATGAGATACTCAAATTAAGCCAATTTCATTAAGAATAGTATGAAATACATTCACCGCAATCACAATTTTATAAATTCCTCTTGCTCTTCATTAAATAGGAGTAATAATATAGCCTACAACACAACGCACAAAAGTCCTTTCTCATTTACATTCATGTGTTTTATAGAATAGGAAGAGATGCCTTTCAAATTTAGTAACTATCAAATTATCAGTGGACAGTTATGACACTTCTCTTATCCTTCTTGATTGGGATATTACAATGAGTACACAAATGATTATAATGTAAAATTCAGTTACAATAATCAAGTGGGTTTAGATGATTGCATTTTCTCAATGAAGGTTTTCCATAGCTTGAATTCCTTGAGTATGGCCTCTACTCTATTTAACTGGTTCTTTTCAAGTTCTATTTCCCCATCACAAATTGGACTAAAAACGTTTTCCCTTAAAACCTCCTCCATTTGTTATATGAAAACTTCAGTTGATTCAATTAGTTTAATTGAATGTGTAAGATTGGCTTGTAGTATTTTTGTATCAACTTTAGTCATTGCTTCAATAGTTCTCATGATCACATTTCTCCCGATTTCCACGTATTCCACCAAGGTTTGGGTTGACGATACTTTATTGAAATCTACCAAAGGATCCATTTTGAATTGTTTAAGAAAACTACTTGATTCCTCCCATAATATTTTGCATGTTTCACTGATCTGCTCCTGGGTGCCTATGATATCTTCTATAATTGACATCCCTGTGTTGAGTAGCCTGAGATCTTTGATCCTTTGTTTCTCAGTATACATTGGCAAAGTGTTAGAAGGGTTTTGGTGGGAATCTTTCCATTTTGAAACTTTTATATGCATCTTGATATTTACGATACTTCTGTTGCATGCTTACCATTTGTAAGACAATCTTGAGATAATTGGACTTATTATTTTGTATTTTATCAAGTATGCAAAAAAAATTCTTCTGTAACTCTCTGAGTTCTTCGTTGGTTCTTGCATCTTTTTCCTTGATTATTTCCAGGACAACACTTTCCATTTTCTTTTCTTCTACGACCTTTTCTAGGAGATAGTTCTCTTGTTGTAGTTTTCAGACTTGTTCTTCAATACTTTCATTATATGCACTGATTCCTAACTATTCACCTTTGAGCCTTGTGACTTCTTGTTCATGCGTAGATTTAAATTTTTCTATTTCTTTTTGGTGCATATTTTGGTCTAGATTGATATTCTTCTCAAATTCTGTTGTTAAGTCCCTTTCTTGAAGCCACAATTGCTTCTCTAATTCTTATGTCTGCAAGTTTTCTGTTGTCATGGCTTCTTTCTTGAATTCACTAGCCACATTTTCCTTGATCATATCAATGGAAGATTCTAGTTCAACTATTCTTTCTTTTGTTGTATATAGAGCTTCTGAAACTTCATAGACTGACATAACATTTGAACCAACAAATGCATTGAGTGTCAAGGCCACTTGTATTGCGTTATCCTAGGGATTTGGTCCTGCTTTCCACTTGGTAATTCTTTCAGCTGTTCCATGACTTGTATCAATTTATTCTCTCTTCCTCTTGGTCATCCTATGATCCAAATTTTATGAGAAGAACAAAATGACTACAGATTATTAATAGATGCTTAAAATAGAATAACAAAGATACAGTAAAACTGGTTTTCTATTCAATAAGGAAATAAGCTAAAACTGTAAAATGTAGTGGAAAACAAGCTTGTTGGAATGGTGGCGACTTATCTCTGAGAAGAGATGTGACGACTGCTCTCATTCATAAGAATATGATTACAATGAGGATATAAAGGCATTTTTTACAATAAACAGGAGTGTCAAAAACCCTAGACATCCAAAATCCTAACCCTAGGAGATGAAACGCCAAAATTCATGTGGGCCCCGTTTAGGTAAGTCAATACATCAACTTCCTGGGGTTGTAAATTTTTCATACGATCTTCATTTTAGGCATACAATAACCCACCAGAAAGATCTATCTGAGGACTAATATTGGCACAGGGGCAGACCCAGGGCTCAACTCTAATAGTGCACCAACAAGCCCTAACTATTGGCCCTTTCGGCAACACCTGTGAAGCAGATGCAATCTCACCTGAAGTAGCAATAGGGGGTTGCATGAAACAAGTGTCTACAACCAGAGGAAATGTAAAGAGGATCTAGGGAAACACGCTCACACATATATAGTTATTCTTTATCTTACTTAATCCTACAATGCAAACTATATCTCAGATCTAACACAATATTGCATTAACAATATAACATAGATCATAAGAACACAACATCACTCACACACAACAACAAGATATACGTGGTTCACCCTATCCCTAGGGATACGTCTACATAACCATTATTTATAATATATTATATGAAAGCATACAGTTCTATCTGCACTTAGCTTGCAAATCTCTCTCTCTTTCTTTGTCTTCTCCTCTCTCCCCTCCCTACGCACCAAACTGCAGGGTTGATCTTCGCACCGAGATGAAGATATTACAATATGAGAATGCTCTCTCTCCCACAACACTTCTCTCTCATAGCAGCAATACTCACTCCTAACATGCACGAATGATGAATCAATAAACAACAACAAAAACCTAATCCTAGGTCCTCTAGACCTTTATTTATACATTACAATGACTCTTGTACATCCTTAGGCCAAAACCTAGGTGTTAAAACCCTAAATACCCAAACCCTAAATACCAAAACCCTAGGTGTCTAAAACCCTAGGTCAACTTGACCCGCATTCTCAGGGCTTCGCCAGCCTGTCTTTCCTTATTTCTTGCGAGGTGCTCCAAAGCATATATTGGTGCCTTTTTCCACTTGTTGAGTCATCCATGATCCATATTCCCTGTTGATCTATCTTCCTTTCTCTCCTCATCCAACGACTTGCTTTCTTTTATGTCGCTCTGTCTTTTCTGCTCTTTTGGTCACTTCAACCTAATTTCAGTCAACTTGTCTTCCATGCAGTTTGCACTTTGTGCTTCTTTCCTTAATATTTGAAACCTTCCATAACCAAGGGCCAACTCACATGTGACTCATCCCAAAGCACTTCAGGTTTGAATCTTCTGTTTCACTTTGACTTCAAACTACGTGGGGTAGCCTGTGCTTCGTGCTCTGTCCCTCCCCACTATGTGCAGACTCTCTTTTCTGTGTCTGGTACCTATTTTGAGCTACACTTGGTACCTAGACCCTTCTTCTCATGCTTTTATTGAGAGCTGTGAGGCAGTTGGTTTTCATAGTACAATTTCAACCAACTCCCATTCACCAAACCTTCCTTCCATTCTCCATTCAAAGTTTTCAACTACACAATTCCTCCTTCTGTAACATAAACAACCTCATATGGCCCAAGACAATGTGTTCTAAACTTCCTTGGATGCTTCATGAACTTGTTTTCATATACCAATACCAGATCTCCTTGCTTGAAGGATTTCTTGTTAATGTGCCTATCATGATAGGCCTTTTCTCATTCCTTTTGTACCTACTGATGGAATCCTACAACAAATTGATCTTCTTCTAGTTCTACCAACTACAAAAGCCTCTCTTGAATAGTGCTAGTGTCATCCATATCTATAAATGCTGCAATTCTGAGAATAGGAAATAAATATTCCATAGGGACAACTAATTCTAGGCCATACGCCAATGTAAAAGGAGTCTGCATTGTTAGCTTCTTGCAAGTAGTTCTATAGGCCCATAGTACTGCTAGTACTCTCAAATCCCAATCATCCCTGCTCACACTACAAATATTCGTCAGCACTATCTCCAAGATCTTGTTGAAATATTCAACTGTACCATTCGCGTGTGGGTGGTAAGGGGTGCTCTTCTGGTGATGAAATTCAAATTCGTGAGTCAATGCTTCAATAGTCTTATTAATAAAATATGTGCCTTGATCGCTCATCAGGGTATTCGGGCATCCAAACCTAGTTATGATATCCTCAAATATAAATAGCATAGCTGTAGTTGCACTATAGTCATTAACTGCTTTTGCTTCTACCCATCTTGTCAAATACTTAGTCGCAGTGATGATGTATCTAGCTCCTGTGTGCTTCCTTGGTGGGTTTATAGGTCCCACAAAATCAATTTCCCATTTCTCAAATTCGTACAAAGTCAGTTGTGGTGCTAAAGGAATCTCATCTCTTTGGGAAGGCTTCCCAACTCTTTGGCATACATCGCAGGATTTATAGTATTCCTTGGCATATTTATGTAAAGTAGGCCACTAGAGGCCAACTCTAAGAACCTTCTGCATTGTTTCTTTCCCTGCGTAGTGTCCTCCTGCGATGCCTTCATGTGCTTCTACTAAAATAAGTGGTCTTTCTACCTCCATAATGCATCTCCTTAGGATCTCATCAGGTCCCATATTGTATAGATGTCTAGCTATAAGTGAAAAATATGCAGCGCACACTACTAGTTGTTTCTTCTGGATGATTGTATATTCACTAGGTGCCATTCCTGTTGACAAGAATTGGACTATCTCAGCAAAGTGGTCATCAACCCTTCTGATGGCCAAAAACTATGCATATGGTAGTGTATCCTCCAAAATAGTAGGTTCCTCTCCATGATCCAACCTAGAAAAATTATCGGATCCCTTGTTCATTCTCCCTGGCTTGACCATAATCTCAAAATCATATTTCTGGAATAACAGTATCCATCTTCATATTCTTCCCCCTGGCACTGGCTTGTTGACTACGTATTTCAATGCAGAGTGGTCAGTGAACATCTTAAAGTGGCCTCCCAACAAGTAGTGATGAAACTTCTGCAATGCATATACCATGGCTAAACCTTCTCTCTCAGTGGTGGTGTAATTTATCTCAGTTATTGAGAGCTTCCTACTAGCAAAGGCTAATGGGTGGTCACTATCTCGTACTCCTGGTTGTGATAACACTGCTCCTAGTGCAATAGAATATGCATCGATGTGCACATGAAATTCCTTGCTCCAATCTGGGAAAACCGAAATAGGTGCGGTAACCATTTTCTGTTTCAGTGTGTTGAAGCTCTGCTGATATTCTTTTGTCCATTGAAACTGACAATATTTCTTCAGAAGCTTCTCCATAGGTGTTGTAATATGTGCATATCCCTTAATGAACTTTCTATAGTATCCAGTATGTCCCAATGGAGTGCCCAACTATCTGACTGAAGTAGGAGGGGTAGATCAACAATAATGGCAATCTTGGTAGATCTACCAACAACCCCCGATTACACACAATGTGGCCCAACAACACTCCAAAGTGTGAAAATAAGATGCACTTCTTCAGATTCAGGGCAATCTGACATTGCCTGCACTTATCCAACATTAGTATTAAATATTTAATATGATTTTGTAATAAGCTAAAAACAATCCAATCATCAAAATATGCTTCCAAAAATTTGTGTAAAAACTCCTTGAATTCTTTGACCACCACCCTGGAAAAGATGGCTGGTGTATACTGGTAGGAACCCTATTCTGTTGAAAATGTGGTCTTATGGCGATCTTCCTTGGCAATCTTGATATGGTGATAACCTAAAAATCCATCTGTAAATGAATACCTCCTGTCCTCCTGCATTATCTAACACTCCGTCTGTAAATGGTGTAGGGAATGGGTCATGCAAACAAGCATCATTAAGCTTCATGAGGTCTACATAGATCCTGATCTCTCCTGTCTTCTTATCTTGTCCCACCATAGGACTAATCCACTCTGACTCTTCAACAAGTTCTATGATTCTTGCTTCCAGCATTCTGTCTAATTCAATCTTCACTTTCTCCTTATATTTGGGATTCAATCTGTAGGGTCTCTGCTTGACTAGCCTTGCATCTGGTTTCAAGGGGATATTCATCTCTCCCATGGGCCCTTTTATTCCCTTCATATCAGTGAACTTGGTTGGGAACAATTCCTAATATTCATGCAGTAATTCTATGATCTTATCAATGGTGGAATCATCCTAGTAATCCCCAACATTAGCAAGCTTAGGTGCTTGCTCTGTTCTAATATTNTGAAAGGTAGTTCGACTCCTGGTCCCTTTACGTCTCTATGTCCTTCCTTTTCTATGATTTTCACATTCTTAGGATCATCGTCTTCATCAACATTGATATTGTAACATCCTTGCAGTTTTTGAAGAGGTGCAGTCCATTCATCCTCTTCTTTCTCCACAGGGAGGCTAGGTGCCTCCTCAAAGAATTTATGTATGACAACTTGCAGAGATTTATCTACTGAAGGGTATTGGATTTCAAATGAAAATGTAGCTATAAATTTTTGAGTCATATCGTACCAATCTGAGTTGTTGAGGCGCAGTTCTACTTGAAGATACCAATTAATAGGCGTTGTGTCTAGAGTATTGATGAATTTATGCACCCACTTTTCTTGAGGAATGTTGCTCCAAGCCTGCTCACAACCTTGCACATGGTCCTTCAGACAGATTTGACCTGTGTATATAACTTCACATCCTTCAACTTGTTCTGAAAAGTACACTGTCATCAAAGTGAGACATTGCATCCAGTCTGCGATTTTCTTTTTATGTGTTCCCCACCATCTTACTGAAGTAGCTTTCAAAGCCTTACCCAGTGCCAACAATATCTGTTGTACTTGTACAACTTCTTCAAATTCCATTAAGAACGTTTCTAAGTGATTCAAACCATCAAAGGTGGTCAAGTTACTTACTTCTGTGCCAATCCAAAAAACTTCCTTGGTCAATCATGCACATCTATGTGCATACACTTTATACATTTTGTTATTCTAGTTCTCCAGTGCTTCTTTTCAGTCCGATGAGCATGCATTGTCACTTCACCAGATCAAATTCCTTTCTGCTATAGGGTTAACTTAATCCTGTTGTCTTGCTGTCAATTTATATATGTTCTCTAGCTCATGTGCACGGTCTTCTTCTCTGATGGGTTCTGTGTATCTTTGACCTTCATCAGGATCCAGAGGTGCAATGACCCTAAGGCCATCACCTTCAAATGCCATTCTTCTTTTCTTTAAGTCAACAACAGTGGAACTGTTGAAAGCCCAATCAATTCCTAACAATGCAGGATAAGGAGATCTATTATCAACTATCTCAATCACCTCAAAGTACACAAATGTTCTTACCTCGTCGATGTCCACAGGGACATGATCCATCCTACCAAAGGGGCTTACTTCCTGTTGATTAGCCATCCTAAGCCTGCTAGGGAAATAGATCAACTTAGGTTTTCCCATCAGTGCCCAGGTCTTCTTTGTCATAACATTGACCTCCGACCCTAAGTCGAGGACCACATAATCTATATCATAATCTCCAATTTGGGCATTAAGGTATAGTTCCTTATTTGTCCTTCTCTTTTTGGATAGTTGATGTACTTCTTTGTTCAGTAGAGGATCTTCCCTTCCTATCTCATACTGTCTGATCAAATTTTGTAATTCTTGTATGGATGTTTCATCCTTAATCAAATTAATGCATGTACATAAGAATTTTGTAAGTCTTCTTACCTCTTTTCCTTCTCTGGGCGAAGCAAACTGATCAAAGTCCAGGGGCATTCTAAATTCTCTCACTTCTGGTTGTTCCTTTGATGAAGAAGCCTGATCTCTTCCAAACTCTTTTCTTGCCTCTTCAAATGTCTTCTTCTCTTTCTTTGGATCGAACTCCTGTGTCTTCTCTGTAGCTCTTTTAACTCCTGATTCTTCTGTAATCTTCCCTAGAGTCACCCTGTCTTCTTTTGTAGCAATGCCTCCTCTAGTGATAATGACGACTCTAGGATCCACTCTGCGAGGTTCTGCTGAGATTAGTTGTACTTGTTGGTTCCCTCCTCATCTTTCCTAAAGTTTGGCTAACAGCACAGGACAATCTTCTATGACATGTTCAAACGAGTTGAAGCAACTACAAGTGGTAAAAGCGTTCTAACAGTCCCTTTCCAAGTGACCTGGCTGTGCACAGTTATAAAAAATGATCTATCCTCAACCTTGGCCCATGCCTTCTCCTCGTCCTCTTCCTCTGAATCCACCAGGAGGGTTGAATTTTCCTCTTCCTGGGGAGTTAAACTGCGTAGTATTTCCTTCTTGCTATACTTCTCCTTGAATTCTATATGTGTCTCTTGATCTTTCATGCAAGAGGTCATAAGCCCTACAATCTTTCTCATCATGCCCCACATATTTACAGAATGTGCAGTAAAGGTTGGTAGGTGCTAGGAGATATTTTTGCATGTAATATCATTCTCCAGGGCGATGTCTATTTCTACATACCTCGCACCAAGGTAGAGTAACCTGATTTAAAGGGATCGGGGCTCCCGAAGCCAAGTAATCATGGAATAGAGGACAATTCTCCTTATCATGATCTTCTGATTTGCATCTGATACACAAAATATCTTCTGTTTTATCTTTTCCCTTATCTTTTTTCATATCTTCGACCTATAGTGATAATCTAGTTAGCTGACTCAAAATTTGACCCATACCTGAGATGGACTCTCCCAGAGGGGATGATTCTAGTTTCATAGCGATCTCCAATGCCTCAGTTTGTGAAGTGATCTTCTATTGCATCAGAGGGACTCTAATATGTGGTAAGAGGGAAACAATGAACCATTATTTATTTTGTTCGTCCGGAATCTAAAAAACTCAAATGACCTGTCAGGGTCTTAAACCTCTGATCAAACTCCCAAATAGGTTATGCTACTTTCTGCTTGATTTATTTCAACTTGTGATGCACTGGGACTCTGAATTGGTTTTCTTGAATTCTGAAATCAACAGAGTCTTGATCATGTTCAATGTTTTCGGTTGGACAAATCCTTGGACAAACTTCATGTACCAACTCAGTGTGTGGTCTCTTAGGGTAGTACTAAACTGAGCTCTCTTAACAACTTCATCGGTTCCATTCTTAATACTCCATACAACTTTGCATAAGAACCAATGATGATTAGGATCTTTAGATCCATCTCCCCTAAAGGTGGGTAACCTCATATCATCCACCATAGATCTTCGTAGGTTTCCTGACTGAGTATGCACTGAACTGCATGTACCAGTGCTCTAAGTGTTTTGATAACTTAGGTTACTTAATGCTGTTAAAACAACATGAGGTGTAATAGTACTTACTTCAACAATATGCACAGCCCTTGAAGTTTCTGACTCTTGTCGATGAGGTTCTTCAGTCTTCCCTTCTTCTACCCTAGCGAACTTTGAATGTTCCCCATTCAGTAAATCTTATTCTTCTCCACTATAGAACCCTTCCTCCTGTGCTGGTGGTTCATGATTCTTCTCAAACAAATTCACCAGAGGAACTTCTCTTAAATTTCTCCCACTGTGCATGTGTCTGACCTTTGTGTCGTTGTCGTTGTCTGAATTCTTGAACATTAGCTTTTAAATTTGACCCACTATTGTATCTTCAAGATGTTCTTCTCATGCAATAATATCTTGATCTTCAACTTCAAGAAGTGTAAAAATTTTCCTCTCGGTCCCTTAAAGAAATATCTCTCTGCTTGGCTATATGATTCTACTCTATCAATAACAAACTCAGTGATATACCCTCCAATGGTACTATCAAACCAATAATCTACTGCTCTTGACATGGTGTTATCAAATCTCTTGACCTTCTTGATCAACGTCGACATCCAAACCATAGGCGGTCTAAGTCCGATCTGAAACTGAGTATCTACTAATCTGGCAAGCCACTCATATAGCTCCTTATGAATTCCTCCAAATAAAATCTCATGTATATCAGTAAATATATACCTTCCCAACCAATCCTATGTGCTAATATTAGGGTTCTTATTCTGAGCTTCAATGAAGTCCTTCTCTTATTCTTCTATCCACTTCTGAATCTCTATCTTTGATGGAAACCACCTTGACATTCCCTCAAGAAGATCCCAGTCCCGACAATGGAACCATTTGTTGGCACAGGGGAAGACCTAGGGTTCATCTCCAACAACGCACCAACAAGCCCTAACTACTAGCCCTTTCGGCAACATATGTGAAGCAGATATAGTCTCACCCAAAGTAGCAATAGGGGGTTGCAGGACACAAGTGTCTACAACTAGAGAAAATGTAAAGAGGATCCAGGGAAACACGCTCACACAGATCTAGTTATTCTTTATCTTCCTTAAGCCTATTACGTGAACTATATCTCAGATCTAACACAATATTACATTAACAGTATATCTGAGATTAGAAGAAAACAACATCAATTACACAGAACAACAAGATATACGTGGTTCACCTTCTCCCTAGGGATACGTCCATAGAATTGTGCTTTATAATATATTATATGAAAGCATACAATTCTATATTCACTTAGCTTGCATATCTCTCTCTCTTTCTTTCTCTTCTCCTCTCTCCCCTCCCTGTGCACCCAACCGAAGATCTTACAATACGATAATTCTCTCTCTCCCACAACACTTCTCTCTCACAACAACAATACTCACTCCTAACATGCACGAATGATGAATCAACAACAACAACAACAACCCAATCCCAAGTCCTCTAGAACTTTATTTATACATTACAATGACTCTCGGACATCCTTAGGATAAAACCTAGGCATCATAACCCTAAATACCAAAACTCTAGGCCAACTTGACCGGCGTTTTTAGGGCTTCACCAGCTTGTCTTTCCTTCTTTCTTGCGAGGTGCTCCAAGGCATCTATTGGTGGATTTTTCCACTTGCTGAGTTGTCCATGATCCATATTCCCTATTGATCTATCTTCCTTTCTCTCACCGTCCAATAGATTTCTTTCTCTTACTTCACTCCATCTTTTTTGCTCTTTTGGTCACTTCGACCCAATCTCGGTCAACTTGTCTTCTGCACAGTTCGCACTTTGCACTTCTTCTTAATCTTCACAACCTTCCATAACCAAGGGCCAACAACTAAAACTATTGACGAAAAATTTCATGATGAAAATTTTCAATTGCTACATACCCAAAAAAACGTTGTTTAGGGCCTCAAAACGGAACCAGAAGTTCAGGACCCAAAAAATTGCTAAAAATAGTAAATTACCAAAATTGTCAGAAAGTTGTTTTGATCCAATTGGAAAAGGTGGGTTGCCACCAATATCCACCTAGATCAATCCTCCCTCCTTAGGAAGCAATGATCTCCATTGCGTTGAGTTCCCCCATCAGATGAGGAAATTTCTGTTGAATTTGGCCCCGGGTGAGCCACTTTCTTTGGTGCAGGAGTTGCCCTACTTTGATGACTCGATAAAGATGGATCCTTTGATGTCGAGTTCCATTGATCTATGTGTCCAAAATCACTGGATTGTTGTTGTATGCAGTCAAGGTTGAGCTCCGTTGGTGTCAGTTTTTCTGCTAAGTCTGAGGTGTCCAGTAATGGTGGGAAATAAGGCTGAAGGAGGTCCATGTTGAACACTAGGTGCATACCAAGGAAAGGAGGAATGTTGATCTAAAAAGAATTATCCCCCATAGCCTTGGTGATGGTGTACAACCCATAACAGAGTGGGATAAGCTTCCAATGGGATCTTGTAAGGCCTTCTTTATGCAAGTGCAACGAAAATTTGTCGCCCACCTAAAACTTATGTGGCACCCGATGTTGATCATGGCGTTGCTTGTACTTGACATTAGACTTCTGTAGGATATCTTGATCCTATTGGTGGATGTGCTGAATCATCTCAATGAACCAGGTGGCTTTGTCGGATTTAGTTGGAGTAGGAAATAAGTTAGCCGAGGTGACCGCAAGGGGAAGTGAAACATCTATGGGACCCAATGGTTGGAATGCCAACCCCACCTGAAAGGGGCTATGACCGGTTGAGCTATGTAGGGCTCGGTTGTATCTACATTGGACATAGGAGAGACTCTCATCCCATGTGTGAGGGTGCTTGGAATTATACATGCGTAGGATATGCACAATCAATTGATTTACGACCTCGGTTCAACCATCTGTCTGGGGGTGGAAGGTCGTTGATTTGGAGAGCTTGCTGTCCAGCAGGGACCAGAGGCTCGACCAGGATGTACTAAGAAATTGACTGTCCTGATCTGAGAAAATGGTTTGTGGGATTCCAAAATGTACCCAGTCTCATTCCAAGAAGAGCTTGGCAGTGGCTTCTGCTGTGATGCTCTTCTTCCAGGAAACTGGAATCACCATCTTATAAAAGTGATCAACAACCACAAAAACACATTCATTTGCATGCTTGGTGGACAGGACGCCCAGAATGTAGTCCATTGAGATGGATTCCCATGGCCTGTCAGGAGTAGGAAGATGGGTGTACAAGCCCTATTTCTTAGTGGTCAATTTGGAAGTAGTGCAGGTAGTGTAGGAACTGATATACTTGTTGACCTCCTGTCAATGTTTTGGCTAGTAGAAATGTTTCTATAGCATTGCCACTGTCTTTTCAATGCCGAAGTGTCCTACCACCCGACTGTAGTGGGATTCCTAGATCAACTTCACTTGCTCGCTTGATGGAATGCATATATGGACCAGATGACACAACAACCCATCCTGACGATGGAAATTATTGACAACTGTGTTTGCACTCAACATTTTGTAGGTAGTGTCGAAGTCCGGGTCTAGCTCATAGAGTTGGGGCCATCCAGAGGTCTCATGGCCACAAGAGTCTATCACTGTGGTGAGTGCCGCGATTGGTGGTCTACTGAGGCAATCAATGATGCGGTTGGTGCTTCCTATTTTATACTTGATGTTGAGGTGGAATTGTTGTAAGTAGGTCAACCAATTTTGATGGAGGTCTTTCTATAATTTTCCTTGTGTCTGCATGAACTGCAGTGGCTTATGATTAGTGTGGATAACTATCTCCTTCCCTAGAATGTAATGTCCCCACTGACGGAAGGCTTGCACAATGTAGTACATTTATTTGTCATAAGTAGTACATTTATTTGTCATAAGTAGGGTACTTACGAACAACGTCTGATAATGTCTCATGATAGGCCATAGGGTGGTCATTCTGAGTGAGAACGAAGCCCACAACATAGTTTGAAGCATCTATCTTGATCTCAAAGGGATTCTGTGGGTCTAGTAGTTAAAGTAATGGGGTTGAACACAAGCGCTGCTTCAAATCATTGAATTCTTTTTGTTGGGATCAACCCCATGCAAATTTTTCCTTACCACCACTCCTAGTTATTTGGCTGAGGTCCCATGCAATATGGGAGAATCCCAACACGAACTTGCAGTAGAAATTGGCAAGGCCCAAGAATCTTCGAAGCTCAGTGAGTGTGGTTGGGGCTGGCCAGACACGGATGACTTGGCTCTTGGTTGAATCCACATGTACACCATGATTATCAACAATGTAGCCTAGGTAATGGACCCTGTCCATGTCGAAGGATCATTTTTCCAAGTTGGCGTATAGCTTGTGTTATCGCAGGGTGTGCAGAACCTATTGAATATGTTACAAGTGTTCTGCCCAAGACTTGCTGTAAATGAGAATGTCATCCAAATACACCAATACAAAATTATTGGTGAATGGTCACAGGATATCGTCCATCATCCTCATGAAATTTGTTGGAGCATTTTTCAAACCAAAGGGCATGACCAACCATTCAAAAGGGCCTTCCTTTGACTTGAAGGCAATATTTTATACATATGTCTATTCTATCGGGACATGGTAGTTGCTAGACTTCAGATCAATCTTATTGAAGTATTTGTCCCCCGTGAGTTGATCAAGGAGGTCATCGATTGTAATGATCCCAAGCCATTATGCAAGGATCATCACGGTTTTGGTGTCTTTTTAAAACTTTTTCTGGTTGTGGTATTTCGTCAAACAGTTTACTGATCTATTTGTTTAGATGTGTTTATATGTGTGTATGCAGCAAATAACAGAAAGAGATAACCATGGAACATCCCTCAACCATATGCAATAAGATAGACAAGCCAAAACATCTCAAATCTTCTTTATTCATAAAATAGAGAACCCTGCTACAATGAAGATGCCGATCTGGAATGCTCAACAGATGGCCAAGAAGATAGACAATAGATAAGAGCTACTACAAAATCCTCCCGCTAATACAAAAGATACCTCCAAAGGCTGAATAAGAAATGAAGATCAATACAAGCAGATCTGAATGTCAAACTCTCCAGCTGAAGAATGCCACGCTCCAATAAAAGGCTAAAACCCTCAATAAATCAGCCTTGCTACCAAAAGTGTCCAATCACCCTAAGAAATATGCCAACTGATAGATCGGGTGATGGTAAGAA
>JASDQU010214710.1:0-18459 GCA_032191745.1 Picea mariana | reverse complement strand
GCAGTGCAAGATTTGATATACTTTTTGATGTCTTGTCAAAGTTTTGGCCAATAAAAAAGTTTCTGTAGAACAACCATAGTTTTCTCCATGCCAAAATGTCCTTCCATCTGACTATAGTGAGCCTCCCAAATCAATTTTTCACGCTCTCTTGCAAGAACATAGATATGGCCCAGATAGCATAATAGTCCATCCTGAAAGTTAAAATTGGTGACATCCGCGCCTGTACCCAAGAGCTGATAGGTGGTGGTGAAGTCAAGATATCACTGATAAATTTGGGGTCACTCAGATGCCTCATGCCCATAGGAATGGAGAACGGTGGTGAGTGCAACCACAGGAGGTCGACTGAGGCAGACAATGACATGATCTATGCTCCCTGTCTTATACTTGATGTTGATATGGAATTGATGCAGGTATGTGGACCACTTTTAATGGTCGTTGTTTTGAAATTTCCCTTATGTCTGTATGAACAACAGAGGCTTGTGATCAACGTGGATGATTGTATCATTTCTCATAATGTAATGTTTCCATTGACAACAAGCTTGCACAATGGAATACATTACCTTGTCATAAGTGCGGTGTTTCCAGACGGTATCTGAGAGTGTCTCACTATGGTATGATATCGGATGACCATGCTGAGTGAGAAATGGGCCTACAGCATAGTCATATGCATCAGTCTAAATATCGAACGGTTGTTTCAGATCGGGTAAGGAGAGTATTGGAGTTGAGCACAAGAGATGCTTCAAATCATCACATGCTTGTTGGTGTGCCTTCCCCCATGTGAACGTTTCCCTTCCACTACCCTTGGTCACTTGGCTGAGGGCCCATGAAATATGGGAGAATCCCAGTACGAACCGTTTGTAGAAGTTGGCAAGTCTGAAGAAGCTTCGAAGCTCCATTAGTGTGGTCGAGGCTGGACAATCACAGATGACTTGGATCTTAGCTGGATCCATATGTACCCCATTCTCATCAACAATTTAGCCCAATCATTGGACCTTTTTCATGTCAAAGGAGAATTTTTCCAAGTTGGCTTATATCTTGTGCTACCCTAGAGTTCTCAAAACGTGTTGAATATGTTGCATGTGCTCCTCCCAATTTATTTTGAATATGAGGATGTCATCCATATATACCACCACAAAAGAGTTGGTGAAGGGTCTCAATACATCATCCATCAACTTCATGAAATTCATTGGTTCATTTGTTAGGACAAAGTGTGTGACCATCCATTTGAAGAAACCTTCTTTATATTTGAAAGTTGTCTTCCATACATCATTCTGTTTGATGGGAACCTGGTGGTAGCCAAAATTTAGTTCAATCTTGCTAAAGAAATTTCCCTCCATGAGTTGGTCAAGAAGGTCATCAATTCATGGAATTGGGTATCGATTCCTAACGGTGATTTTGTTTAATGCTTTGTAATCAATGCAGAGCCTCTAGGTCCCATCTTTCTTTTGCACCAGTACAATCGAGCTTCCGCAAGGGGAGGAGGCAGGTCCATACATCATTCTGTTTGATGGGAACCTGGTGGTAGCCAAAATTTAGTTCAATCTTGCTAAAGAAATTTCCCTCCATGAGTTGGTCAAGAAGGTCATCAATTCATGGAATTGGGTATCGATTCCTAACGGTGATTTTGTTTAATGCTTTGTAATCAATGCAGAGCCTCTAGGTCCCATCTTTCTTTTGCACCAGTACAATCGAGCTTCCGCAAGGGGAGGAGGCAGGTATGATGTGCCCCTTTTGAAGCAACTCTTGGATATAACACTTGATTTCGCCATTTTCCATCAACGAGTGACGATAGACTGGTCCATTAAGAAAATGTGCACTGGGTGTTAGATCAATTGGATGCTTGACTTGGAAGTGCGTCGATACCCCGGTGGGTGAGGAGAAGATGTTTCTGTACTCTTTCAAGATCTTTTCCACTTGCTTCTGCTACAAATAGAGGCTCTGTGTAGAGGCCATGGATGTGGCAGTGACCTTCTTCTTACTGTGAGCACAGATCACAAAGAAGATGAACTTCCCAGTCTATGAAATGACCTTACTGCATTTTTTATCATAAATTAAAGAAATAGCGGTAGGCGATGCTACCTCTGGTATCCTGTATAATTGTATACCCAAATAAATAATAACATTGTGGGGTATAGACTCATACAAAACATGTCACTTCCACAAATATGGTTGTCCTAAAAGAACATCACAAACTTCAAGGGGATAAATATCACACAATACCTCATATTTGAAGGGCTTGATGTTGTAGGGAAAATGGCACTGTTGGCTAACACAAAGCTCTCTTACTTGACGAAATCATTCGATGGTGTAGGAATGTGGGTGCAGTTTCATCGACAGGTCTAGCTGCTTAAAAATATCTGATGAGATCAGATTCTTCTAACTGTCGCTATCGACAATGAAATGTAGCGGATCCCCCTTTATCCACATCTGTGAGTGAAAGAGGCATTCCCCTTTCTTTGTTTCTTCTGGTTCGCTTGGTTGGACATTGGTGGTAGCAATAGTGGCACTAGGTTCGACATCGATAATCCACTTTCCTCCTTCTGGATTTGATTCAGAGTCAAAATCTGCCTCTGAATCGGAAGATTTCATCTCGACCACCAGTGACTGCTTGGAGCGACATTTTTTGGTGCTGTGCCAAGGGATTTTATGGTATTCACACCACTTTCCCATGTCCTTCTTCAACTTCTCATTAACCTTCTTGTATTGCAGATTGGACTAGTTATCCTGAGAGTGGTCATATTTTCTATGTTCATTTTTTTGTGGGTTGGGGCCGCCTTTTCCCTGTTTTGGTTGTGAGGAGTTTGTAGATTCAAACTCTCACCTCTTCTTCTTAAATTTTTTCTCGATATTGACAACATATCTATAAGTCGCACCTAATGATGCGATGTCTAGAAAATCCATTTATGTTTGGATGTATTTATGCATACAGTCACTGTATTTGAGCACCATATGTCGTTCAGAGTCTTTGATACCCAATTTGGTGTGCAGGGTATGGAAAATATTGGTGAAATCTGGTCCCTTTCTTGATGCAACGTGTTCCATCTTGTGTATTGGTCCTTGTAGCTTTGAACAGGGTAGTATTGTTCTTTAATGGAATCCCTAAAAGAATCCCATGTGGGGACGACCATAAATATTTCGGATTCCTCTATGGCCCTTTGCTTAGAGTAACTATCCCACCAGTCCTTAACATGGGGGACGACCTTGAGGTGTACAAAACTAATATGTTCCCTGTCGAAAAAATTGTAGACCGAAAAGAACCCTTCGAGCAGATTCAAACATTTATCTACAACACCTGCATCTATCAGTCCCTAAAATAATAGAATATCAAAATTTATTTGTACCTTGAAGGGGGTTGCATGGCCTCTTGATGAAGATGCGTCTCCTGTGGGCAGTCGTTGAAGGATCTGTGCAAATTTGTCCATCATTTTGTTCCTTTGTCATGCAAGGGATTCCTAGAGAAACATTTTAAAAGGATCTTCTGCTCCATCATATTTCTTTTTGTCCCCCATGGGTTGTTGTTGGGTTCAACATGACTGATATTGTAAAGGATTGATTGGTTCAAGTCCCAACTTCTTGTACTCAGATCTTGTCGGGGACATTAATGAAAAATAAATACAAATAAATGAAGAGCAAACCGCTCTGATATCACTGATACAGATTTATGAGTGGAACGAAATGAATAACAAATTGAATACAATAACATAGAGATACATAGAACAACAATAGATATCCAATGAAAAATAACTTCTATTGAATAAATAAAATAGGTTGAAACTATAAAACTGCATAACTGAAACAACTTGCTCGAATGGTGGCAGTTCTCCTTTAGAAGAGATGTGGCTGCTAGGTGCATCCATTTGAGCAGAATGATTACAATGAGGCTTTAGAGGCATTTTTAACATTACTCCTAAATGCCAAAACCCTAGACATCCAAAAACCTAACCCTAGGAGATGAAGCACCAAAAGTTATGTGGGCCTCAATGGGTAAGTTGGTACCTCAACTTCCTAGGGTCATAACTTTTGCATATGACCTTCGTTTTAGGTGTGGGATAGCCTGTTGGAAAGGTATTTTCAAGAACTGCACATTATTCCATCAAAATCTAACTTCATCTACAGTTTGATTGTGTCAAGCCAAAAAAACATTGTTTAGGGCCCCAAAAACGGCCCTGGAAGTATAAAAATATGTACTGACATGAAAACTTCCAAAATAAGCTAGTTGGATTAGGTGGGCAGACACCAATATCCACCTAGAATATGTGTAGGGCTTCAGACAACCCCATAAGTGTAGAACTCACAATTACAAAGAATTACAAAAGAACATGTTGAACTAAAAATTGTCAAGAGGAGCCAGTTGGAATAGGTGGGTGGCCACCAATATCCACCTGGATCAGCTATGGAGCCAATTTATCACTCATAAAAATATGAAATCTAATTGAGTTGAAGACTAGATTAAAAGGAAATCCAATGATATTCATGATGTGTCAATCATATAAAAGGAAATTGGTTGGTATGGAAGGTGGGAAATGGTGAAAGTGTGTGAATAGGTGTAGATCCTTGGGTAGGAAGTGCGGAAGGATATAAGATGCCTAAAAATTTGATTGACTCTCTCCATGAAAATTTTATTTTCATTGTATTCTAGGCTACCTCACTAAAGAAAACCACCATTTGGAATCAAGAATGAAAGTTACCATCCTATTTGGAGCTAAATGGTATGGAAAGTGAACTCTGAGAAGCTAATTTGAAATCAAACCATCTGAGAATTAAGGAGGTAGAAGATAAATTGACATGGTTTAAGAATCCTCTCTTAGGAACCTATACTCATAGGCTAGGCTATAAGGCCATATGTGAAAATGAAAGGATTGAGGATCAACATTTTCGAGATGTGGAAGACATTATGATATTACTTCTATAATATTTTGATGGACTACTGGCTCTCTTTTGAAAAATCTAAAATGTGGTGAAATATTTGTGTATGAAAATACTATGTGTCTTTTGAAAAAGACTTTGGGTTTATATTGTGAAAAATCTAAAATGTGGTGAAATATTTGTGTATGAAAATATGATGTGTCTTTTGAGAAAGACTTTCGGTTTATATTGGGATTTTAGTCCTTATTTTGAAGTTTTGATATAAGATCACTATGAAGGAGGATCTTAAAATGCTAGAAACATATATAGTACATATATTTCTTCAATGTGAATAAAATTTTCAATGAAACATGATTTAGTATTTTGGTTAACACTCGTATGAAAGGGTAGTTGGTCATTGGAATATACTTGAGGATTTTTGAATTCTATATGCTTAAGGGTATACACTATCTAAATTGACAGAAGCTAATAAAACAAGAGGAGATGCAAAGCAGCAAACCTTTGGCTTAAGTGATATTTTAAAGATTTTGACTTGGGTGCCACTAATGGATTGGAAAAACTAATTCATAATTTGTTATTTTAATTAAAGGGATTTGTTATTTTTAAAATATATATCCCTGTGTGCAATGTGATTGTACTACTATGATGTTGCATTGTTTTCAAAGGTCAATAATTTATATCTTTCTATAGAAAAACAATCATCAAACATAAACTCTTTACTAAATAGTTGTTCATGTCCTCTCTTACAACATCCATGCAAATTATGTACAAGAATTTGTGGTAGATGTTGGTGAGGAGTTTTATTTCTGTCAAAGTAGTTTTATCTTCCATTAGGCTCTTATCGTATTAAACATTATCACATTCCCTAAATATTGATGAAAGCACTTTCCCAAAGTTACATGCTGCACTACAATTGTAGGAGGACGATTTCATGGCCCAGGCAGCCAATGATGCATATGATTTTGCATCTCCAACCATTCAGAAAGGAATTATGCAGAATCCTCCTATGTTTTAACAAACCATCAAAAACCCCACTGAAGAAGATCAAATAAGTATTTGGATATGCCATACATGCTGGAAAACATGAAGAAAACGATGAGAATTTTGGCAAAGATTGCAGTCCGAACCTTCTGGAAGAATGTCTGGGCTGAGTTTTCTTAAGCCCCATCTGCGGCCACTGAAAATAGTGTTCTCTGGCTTGCAAAAGATGAATCTAGTTAAATGGTTCAAGTAACCAGATCGAGAATAAATCTTTATCATGAGATGTGATCAAGATCAGACTACCAAATCCCACAGCATTTGGGGTGTCTAGTTGCTCAATATCATCCTTAACATGAGTTGCTGAAAACCCATCTCGTAAAATACCCTCCCTTTCACTGCTGTTCTGAATAGGCATAGTTTTAGCCTTTGAATTCTTATTGTCTTGGACGATAGTCATCAAATATTAATATTTCACAACCTTTGACAAGGTTTAAATTTCACAGGATATCCAATATTTTGACGAGGTTCCAGGCAAGTTCAGTGGGAGGTAGGTGTTGAACTAATAATATGTAGAGATTCGATGTAAGTCGAGAGACCGAATTTTCAGGACAAGGTCCAAATCAAAGTTCGTTGGAATATGATCTCCACAATTATTTTTTCTGTGAGATTCGATGTAAGTCGAGAGACTGAATCTCACAGAAAAATAATTGTGGAGATCATATTCCAACGAAGTTTGATTTGGACCTTGTACTGAAAATTCGGTAATATTTGAAGAAACCATCAACCCCGTCGAGGAGAAACCAAACACTATAGAAGGCTGGGACGATCAAGGAGAAGAAATTGTTATCAAAAAGCAAGAGGAATTATAGGTAAGATGATCGATTTATAGAAGGTTGGGGCGATGAAGGAGAAGAAATTGCTATCAGAAAGCAAGAGGAATTATAGGTAAGATGATCGATTCCTTTGAAAAATTAATTCTGATTGCAGTTTCTTATGGTCTTGAATAGACTAATATTCATCGGTGGTGCAGTGCAGGTAGGAGAAAATGAGGAGAAACAAAAATATATGATCATTGGAAAAGTTATACAGTGAATATTTACGAGATAACATCAAGTGCCACCCCATTGGTGATGCATGGACGAAACCTAGAGAACAAAAATGGCTACAAACAAATCCTTGCTAGGTTTAGATTCTTTAAATTCTAAATTCTTTGAAAAAAAAAGTAATTTACATTGTCTTAGCTCGATCCCTACCTTGATAATTTATATCTTTCATGTGATAAAAAATTTAAAATAGGAAGGATTAAAAGAGAATTTATATCTTTCATGTGATAAAATTTTTTAAATAGGAAGGATTAAAATGTAGGATGACAAAAATCAGTAATGTTAAATTGTTTTTCAATTCCCCATAATGATGCTAGTGGTGTGTACCTTGTAGTCTGAATGAGAATACCTTGTAGTCACAATGATGTTGGTGGTGTGTCACTATTACCTTGTAGTCACAATGATGTTGGTGGTGACTTTCTAAGAACAACAAGAATCTTCTGGTAAGAAAGATTTCTCATTTCTTTATTTTGATCTTTAACTTCTCTTTCCATTAACTTTGCTTGACATTGCACCTTGTTCTTGTACCTCCATATGACATCTACAATATTTTGCAAGGATCCTAGGAAAAGTGTGGGGATCATAGGAAAAGGACATTGGTTGAAAGCTAGGAGGAAAGGAGGAAAAATAGGTGGATTTTGTAGGCAAGCTACAATTAGATAGGATCACAGGACACCGCAACAACAAATATAATGTGTTTGAAATTAATGAAACTCAGGATAGGATAAACATGAGACATAAACATTTATTGTCTATGAACTAATGTTATCATCATAGCTAGCATTAATTCACCTCAAGAGATGTACATCGTAATGCAAGATAAACATATTTTCCTTTTCTAAGTTTCAAACAACAAAAAAATGTCCCTTGCCTTGATATAAGACCAAATAAGACATTAAACTTACAACCTCAATAAAAAATGAATTACTAATTGGAAAATTGTATAAATTTGTTAAAACTTTGGTTAAAACAATGAAAAATGGTTGGTTTGCATTATATAAAAGGTTGAACCAATTACTATACTCATTCCTTGGATTAGGGACTAATCACATATTGGTAATCTCACTAGTTTATCATTCCATGCTTTAGATATCAATTCTTTCACAGTGGTAGTTCCATCTTAACTTAAACTACTTCAAAAGTTGGATACGTTATATATGGGAGGCAACAATTTACAATGAAACATCTCGATGGAGATCAGACAACTCAAAATCTTAGGGGTCCTAGATGTTGAAGGAAAAAAATCTCTCTGGAAGGATCCCTGATTTTATTTCCCACCTCCAACAACTAAGATATCTATATCTTGATCAGAACCAATTATCAGGTAATATACTTGCAAATCTAGGAAAATCTATGAACTTGTTAGATCTAGAATTATCATACAACATGCTTAGTGGTCCCACACCTCTTAAGGTTGCGGATCTTGCAAATTTAGCTTTTTCTTTTAACCTTTCAAACAATTTATTACATCGGCCCATCCCTCCAGAACTAAGCAATATGACTATGGTTCAAGCTATAGATATTTCTACAAATAGCTTAATTGGTTAGATTCCAAACTGACTTGAAAACTGCAAAGAACTAGAATACCTTAATATTTCTTGGAATGCAGTTGAAGGTATGATTCCAATATCACTCAATGAAATTCAAAGTCTTCAAGACATGGATTTGTCCTCCAAAAGTTCGTCAGGTGGAATACCCATGTCATTGGAAAATCTCAAAAGGATCATCGAACTAAATTTGTCTTTCAACAACCTATCAAGAGAAACTTCCCGACAGGTGGAATTTTCAAAATGCTTGGTGCGATAGAATTTATGGGAAATCGTGCTCTTTGTGGACCTTGGGTAAGTCTATCACCATGCTCTACTAACAAACATAAAAGCGTTTCACATCTGAAAGGAGTTATCATACCTATTGTTGTAGTTGCAGTCATTATTATATTGTGCTTGTTTTTGGGATTCCTATGGAGACAAAATTGCAAGAGGCATACACCTATAGAGGTTGGGGAATCCTTAAATGTGGGGCACCAAAGAATTTTGTATGGAGAGCTCATCACTGCAACAGATGAATTTAGTGATGCCAACTTGTTAGGAGTGGGTAGTTTTGGAAAAGTGTACAAAGGGGTTATAAATGATGACACAATCATTAAACTGAAGCTTCTCACTCTGGAAAATGAAGGGGATCAAAAGAGTTTTGACATGCAAAGTATTTGGTAGAGTTACGCACTGAAATCAGATTAGAATCATAACTTCTTATTCATACCTCCAAATTAAAGATTTGATATTTCCATTAATGCCCAATGGAATCCTAGAGAAGTGGTTATATCTCGATGATGAAGTTGAAAGTAGTTTGACTTTGATTCAAAGGTTGAATATAGAAATAGACATTTCATGGGGCATGGCTTATCTCCATCACCATTGTTTCATGCAAGTGATCCATTGTAATTTGAAACCAAACAATGTGCTTCTGGGAAAAGATATGACAACATATTTAATAGACTTTGGCATTGCTACCATATGTTTTGCAAACTCTTAGGATTTAGATCTTACATCCACACATGCACTCAAGGGATCTGTAGGCTACATTCCTCCAGGTATTATTTGAGATAGGTAGCATGTTAGGGAATGCCATGAGTTTTTTTTTATATAATTTTGAATCAAAAACCTTTTGTAGAGGATGTTTGAATGTAGAGTATGGATTGGATGGATGTGTCACAACAAAAGGTGATGTTTATAGCTATGGAGTAGTGTTATTGGAGATGCTCACTAGAAAGAAATGTATTCACAACATGTTTGTTGAAGGAATGAATTTGAAGAAATGGGTGGGTAGTGGTTTTCCAAGTCAAGTTGGGGAAGTGGTGGATAAGAGTCTATTGAGGAGGACCAACACCATCACTAAAGAAGATAAGGAAATTAGTTGCCTTAATCACCTTGTAAGTGTGGGTTTTCTTTGGACAAACGAATCCCTTGAAGGATGATGTACTATGATCAACATTGTGTGGATACTACAAAACAACAAAGAGACAATTTTTAGAGTTACGAGTGTTCCAAAATTCCAGTAAAATATAACACATTTTCTAGGTAGTACAAGCATTGCTTAGAATAACACCGATGAAGGCCAAAGTTATTCTACATTCTAGTAAGTTGTAATGCAGCATTGGTTGTTTAACTAATCCATAAAGTAATTTGAGTACATTGTCATTAGTTCCATGTAGTTTGAGTCTCATTCCCTTCTCCTTCTTTGGGAAGCCTATTTTTTTGAGTCTTATTCCCCTCTCCTTTCTATGTATGTTGATTGTTGGGTTCATGCGAGTGTAAAAAATAAAGTTACATATGTCATGAGGAACATTTTGGAAATGTTTCTACAACTATAAAATCTTCTATTGTTTATTAGCAAAACTTTGTGCATATTAAATCTTTTTTTTGTTGTTCAAGCCATATAAATATACCAAGATATTAGTATTTTTTTTTTTAAGATTAAAGAGATTTAGTCAATATTTTTTTTCCTCAAGAACATGTTGAAGAAATGTTGTTTTTTATTATTTTTTGTATATTCAACATGTTCATCCTTTACACCAACACTTTGAAGTTAAAATTGTGGAACAAATTCAGTTAATGCATGGCACAAGTACATTATTCTCAAATTATTTAAACTGTGATTATATTTATAAGATTTAAAATTTATTATCCCACACTTTCAATTATTTACACACAATCAACTATTTTTATTAGTAATTTGTGTTTGGTAAGTAAAAAAATCCTATTAAAATAGATAATGTTACAAAAAGACTCCTAATAAGGAGAGAGTTTGGAGCTAACTAAACCAGCTTTTTCAAAACAAACTAAACAACTAGCCTAAATCAGAGAGGACTCTTATATTCTTCTCTCCTCCACCTTCGTGGGTGCTGATGAAACAAACCCATAAGTTGGTGTTCAATTTGTTTAGCTCATTGATTATGTAGTTCAACGTACTTTCAGGTGTCTACTTGCTCAATATCATCCATAACATGAGCTGCTGAAAACCCATCTCATAGAATACCCTCCCTTTCACTGCTATTCTGAATATGCATAGTTTTAGCCTTTCACTTCTTATTGTCTTGGATGATAGTCATCAAATATTAATATTTCACAACCTTAGACAAGGTTTAAATTTCACAGGATATCCAATATTTTGACGAGGTTCCAGGCAAGTTTAGTGGGAGGTAGGTGTTGAACTGATAATATGTAGAGATTCGATGTAAGTCATATTCCAACGAAGTTTGATTTGGACCTTGTCCTGAAAATTTGGTAATATTTGAAGAAACCATGAAGCCCGTCGAGGAGAAACCATACACTATAGAAGGTTGGGGCGATGAAGGAGAAGAAATTGTTATCAAAAAGCAAGAGGAATTATAGGTAAGATGATCGATTTATAGAAGGTTGGGGCGATGAAGGAGAAGAAATTGCTATCAGAAAGCAAGAGGAATTATAGGTAAGATGATTGATTCCTTTGAAAAATTAATTCTGATTGTAGTTTCATATGTTCTTATGTTTTTGAATAGACTAATATTCATAGGTGGTGCAGGTAGGAGAAAATGAGGGGAAACAAAAATATATGATCATTGGAAAAGTTATACAATGAAGATTTATGAGATAGCAAAGTACCACCCCATTGGTGATGCATGGATGAAACCCAGAGAACAAAAATGGCTACAAACAAATCCTTGATAGGTTTAGATTCTTTAAATTCTAATTTCTTTGAAAAAAAAGTAATTTACATTGTCTTAGCTTGATCCCTACCTTGATAATTTATAAATTTCATGTGATAGAAAATTGAAAATAGGAAGGATTAGAATGCAGAATGAAAAAAATAAGTAATGTTAAATTGTTTTTGAATGGCATGTCACTATTACCTTGTAGTCAGAATGATGCTAGTCATGTGTCACTATTACCTTGTAGTCAGAATGATGCTAGTCATGTGTCACTATTACCTTGTAGTGAGAGTACCTTGTAATGAAGTTGGTGGTGTGTCACTATTACCTTGTAGTCAGAATGATGTTGGTGGTGACTCTCTCTGAAAGAACAACAAGAAACTTTCGGTAAGAAGGATTTCTCATTTTTATTTTCTTTTATCTTTAACTTCTCTTTCCATTAACTTTGCTTGACATTGCACCTTGTTCTTGTACCTCCATCCGACATCTACAATAGTCTGCAGGGATCATAGGAAAAGTGAAGGGATCATAGGAAAAGGACATTGGTTGGAAGCTAGGAGGAAAGGAGGAAACATAGGCGGATTTTGCAGGCAAGATACAACTAGATAGGGTCATAGGACACTACAACGACAAATATAATGTGTTTGAAATTAATGAAGCTTAAGATAGGATAAACGACATAAACATTTAATGTCTACGAACTAATGTTATCATTATAGCTAGCATTAATTCACCTCAAGAGATGTACATCGTAATGCAGGATAAACATATTTTCCTTTTCTAAGTTTCAAACTACAAAAAATGTCCCTTGCCTTGATATGAGACCAAATAAGACACAAAACTTACAACCTCGATAAAAAAATGAATTACTAATTGGAAAATTGTATAAATTTGTTAAAACTTTGGTTAAAACAATGAAAAATGGTTGGTTTGCATTATATAAAAGGTTGAACCCAATTACTATACTTAGTCCTTGCAGTAGGGACTAATTACATATTGGTAATCTCACTAGTTTATCATTCCATGTTTTAGATATCAATTCTTTCACAGTGGTAGTGCCATCTTCACTTAAACTACTTCAAAAGTTGAATAGGTTATATATGGGAGGCAACAATTTACAAGGAAACATCTTGACGGAGATTGGACGACTCAAAAGATTAGGGGTCCTAGATGTCGAAGGAAAAAATATCTCTGGAAGGATCCCTAATTCTATTTCCCACCTCCAACAACTAAGATATCTATATCTTGATCAGAACCAATTATCAGGTAATATACCTGCAAATCTAGGAAAATCTATGAACTTGTTAGATCTAGAATTATCATACAACATGTTTAGTGGTCCCATACCTCTCGAAGTTGGAGATCTTGCAAATTTAAATTTGTCTTTTAACCTTTCAAACAATTTATTTTATGGTCCCATGCCTCAAGAACTAAGAAATATGACTATGGTTCAAGCTATAGATATTTCTTCAAAGAGATTAACTGGTTAGATTCCAAGTTGACTTGGAAGCTGCAAAGAACTAGAATACCTTAATATTTATTGGAACGCACTTGAAGGTATGATTCCAATATCACTCGATGAACTTCAAAGTCTTCAAGACATGGATTTGCCCTCCAAAAAAATTTCAAGTGGAATACCCATATCATTGGCAAATCTCAAAATGATCATCGAATTGGATTTGTGTTTCAACAACCTGTCGGGAGAAACTTCCCGAAATGTGGAGTTTTCAAAATGCTTGGTGCAATAGCATTTATGGGAAATCATGTAGTTGGTGGACCTTGGGTAAGTCTATCACCATGCTCTGCTCACAAACATAAAAGTGTTTTACATCTGAAAGGAGTTATCATACCTATTGTTGCAGTTACAGTCATTGTTATATTGTGCTTATTTTTGGAATTCATATGGAGACACAATTACAAGAGGAATACATCTATAGAGGTTGGGGAATCCTTAAATGTGGGGCACCAAAGAATTTTTTATGGAGAGCTCATTAGTGCAACAAATTAATTTAGTGATGCCAACTTGTTAGGAGTGGGTAGTTTTGGGAAAGTGTACAAAGGGGTTCTAAATGATGGCACAATCATTACACTGAAGCTTCTCACTCTAGAAAATGAAGGGGATCAAAAGAGTTTTGATAGGGAATGCAAAGTATTTGGTAGAGTTACGCACTGAAATCATATTACAATCATAACTTCTTATTCAGACCTCCAAATTAAAGCTTTGGTATTTCCATTAATGTCTATTAGAAGCCTAGAGAAGTGGTTATATCCCGATGATGAAGTAGAAAGTAGTTTAACTTTGATTCAAAGGTTGAATATAGAAATATGCATTTCATGGAGCATGGCTTATCTCCAACACCATTGTTGTATGCAAGTGATCCATTGCGATATGAAACCAAACAATGTGCTTCTGGGAAAATATATAACATGTGTAATAGACTTTGGCATTGTTACCATTTGTTTTGCAAACTCTTAGGATTTATCTCTTACATCCACACATGCACTCAAGGGATCTGTAGGCTACATTCTTCCATGTATTATTTGAGATAGGTAGCATGTTAGGGAATGCCATGAGTTTTTTTGTTTTTGTAAAAATTTTGAATCAAAAACATTTCGCTGAGGATGTTTGAATGTAGAGTATGGATTGTGTGGATGTGTCACAACAAAAGGTGATGTTTATAGCTATGGAGTAGTTTTATTGGAGATGCTCACTAGAAAGAAATGTACTCACAACATGTTTGTTGAAGGAATGAACTTGCATAAATGGGTGGGTAGTGGTTTTCCAAGTCAAGTTAGGGAAGTGGTGGATAAGAGTCTATTGAGGAGGACCAACACCATCACTAAAGAATATAAGGAAATCAGTTTCCTCAGTCACCTTGTAAGTGTGGCTTTTCTCTGGACAAAAGAATCCCTTGAAGGACAACGTACTATGATCAACATTTTGGGGATACTGTAAAACATCAAAGAGACATTTTTTAGAGTTTCGAGTGTTCCAAAATTCCAATAAAATATAACACATTTTCTAGGTAGGACAAGCATTCCTCGAAATAACACCGATGAAGGCCAAAGTTATTTTACATTCTAGTAAGTTGCAATGGAGCATTGGTTGAATAGCTAAGCCATAAAGTAATTTGAGTACATTGTCATTAGTTCCACGTAATTTGAGTCTCATTCCCTTCCCCTTCTTTGGATAGCCTGTTTTTTTGAGTCTTATTCCCCTCTCCTTTCTATGTATGTTCATTGTTGGGTTCATGTGAGTGTAAAAAATAAAGTTACATATGTCATGAGGAACATTTTGGAAATGTTTCTACAACTATAAAATCCCCTATCCTTATATTAGCAAAACTTTATGCATATTAAATCTTTCTTTTATTGTTCAAGCCATATAAATATACCAAAACATTAGTATTTTTTTTTAAGATTAAAAAGATTTAGTCAATAACTTTTTTCCATAGCTCAAAAACATGTTGAAGAAATATTATTTTTTATATTTTTTGTATATTCAATGTGTTCTTCCTTTATACCCACACTTTGAAGTTAAAATTATACCCACACTTTGAAGTTAAAATTGTGAAACAAGTTCAATTAATGCATGACACAAGTACCTTATTCTCAAATTATTTAAACTTTGATTATATTTATAAGATTTAAAATTTATTATCCCACACTTTCAATTATTTACACACAATCAACTATTTTTATTAGTAATATGTATTTGGTAAGCAAAAAAATTCTATTAAAAATAGATAATGTTACAAAAGGACTCCTAAAAAGGAGAGACTTTGGAACTAACTAAACCAGTTTTTTCAAAACAAACTAAACAACTATACTAGATCACGAGAGGACTCTTATATTCTTCTCTCCTCCACCTTCGTGGGTGCTCATGAAACAAACCCATAAGTTGGTGTTCAAATTGTTTAGCTCATTGATTATGTAGTTGATGTTCACCATGGTTCTCTGAATAACGGATTCTCTTCTAGAATGTACAACTTTCTCCAAATCCTCCAATGCCTTTACGATTTTTTCAGAATGCAGTTCTCAGTTTCTAATAAAACTGGTGGACATATATTTGTAGAAATTTTTTATACCAAAAGTTGGATAATTTTATTTAAAATGTGGTATTCGATAAAAGTGTGGTATTTCTTTGTTTGGAAAATTTTTAAAAAGATTTTAAATTTAAATTTATTGGATCCTTAATGTATAAATAATAAAGAACATAAAAACTCCAACCATTATGTTTGAGAAAGTGACGATAGGGATCTATTTCTTTTTTTATTTTATAGTGTATTATGAAAAACCTTTATTATTTAGTTATTTCATTATCTTTCTATGATAATATTTATGTTTTGTTTTTTTAATTTTTCATTTCCTTTTTTATCTATTAGTATAATATTTTTATCAATCATTTGTGTTTTACAGGATTCTTCTCTCATCTGTTAGCATAATATTTCTATCAATCATTTGAGTTTTACAGGATTTCAATTGTATAATTGTTGGCATCCTCATATCAACAATGCTTTTGATTAAAAGGCTTTTTACTTATATTCATCTCTGTAATTTCCACAGATTCTGGTCCTTCTTTATTTGTTCATTTATTTCCTTTCTTATCAACTTGGTTGAGATTATATATTAAAAGTTTTTTTTGAGAGTTTTTGTGGATGCATTCAAAAACATAATTTAAATAATATAAAATGAAGATTCTGGTGAGAATAGTTCGAGGAAAGTGAAAAACCATTCAAATGATAATGTCCTGCAAAAATGAAAAAAATGTTTAAACTAAACTTATTCTTAAAAAAATTTGAATTCAATAAAAGTGTGAGATGACTTTAAATTTGATTTAAATTATGTTGAAAATCAAAATTCCACTTTGTAATAAAAAAATTCCTATACCAATTTCAAAATCCAAATCATCATTTTGGCAAATCATTAATTTTTATCAAAAAAAATAAATAAATACATAAAACTTTGAGTCACCTAAAAAATGGGACTCATAAAAAATAGAGCAATTTGACTACCCCGTAATCAAGGCCTTCAATAAGTGGATATGACATGTAAAAGACCTTCTAAGTTTTCTCTTATGAAACATTGAATATGATATAGTAGGTTTTCTTCAATATTCTTCATTTTCAAAAAGTATATGAGCTTTGTGTATAGAATTTTATTTTTAAGGAGTATGAAAACTCTAAAACTTCGATTTATTTTATTCTATTAGTTGTTAATTTTATCTTATTTTTAATTTCCATTTTTATGTTAATGTACATTTTGATTTCTTTTTTACAATTAGAAACAAAAACTATCATACTCATATTGCATAAGAATTGTAAATTATTTTCCCTTGATTGATATAGAAAGCAAGTGTGAGCTTTTATTGATCTAGGATTGTAAACTACTTTCCTTATAGAAATTAAGTGTGAGCTTTTATTGATTTAGGTGATGCTCACGATACATATACTTAAAAAAACTACTTACTTTTACCTTCACGAATAAGTATGACTTCAATTATACATAGAATCTATATCACCTTCACCAATAAACATCGATTTGTATAGAAAGTAAGTGTGAACTTTTATTCATCTAGGTGATGCTCACGATACATATACCAAAAAAAACAAAAACTACTTACTTTCACCTTTACAAATAGACATGACTCCAATTATACATAAATTCTATATCACCTTCACCAATAAACATGACTCCAATTATACATAGAATCTATATCAATATCTTGTGAGATGCAACTCACAATCAATATCAAAGTGTGTATGATACTTGTTACACGTAGATGCTTAAATTTTGTTTTTTAGTCACTTAAAAAAAAATTGGTAATTTATTGAAATTGGGAATTTATTTACATAAAAGGTTTTTTATCTACATATATAACTCATTCTCCCTATTTTCAATGACCACGGGTGGCTTAGGTTTTGTTCTTTATATCACTCATTCTCCTTATTTTCAATGACCATGGGTGGCTTAGGTTTTTATTTTATTTTTGGAAACTTTGAAGTTAGGGTTAATAAATACTTATTTTTAATACATTTTTCATGTTAATGTTAGTGTATGAAATGTGAATATCTATATAACATGTGTAAAAAAAAGGAAAGTATAATATTCAAAATTGAAGATTTAAATTTTAAGTTTTTGAAAAATAAAATTAAAAATGGTTAGCAACTTGCAAGAACGATAAAAAAAATTTTAGAGGATCAAGGTAATATGTGTTGGAGTTACTTCACACACACTTAGGATTTATTTTCCTAATATTTTTCGTTGTTTATTAGTCATAATTAGTTATTATCCAGTCTCCTATATTTTAGGGGAGAATATTCCACTTGGAGAATATTCTTTTCAGTTGACACTTCAGTTTGACTAGTTGAGTTGAGTTTAGATGTTGCATTGGTTTGTCACCATGCAACATTGGGATCATCACCATCTAATGCACACTTTTCTTGGGATCATCACCAGACTGGCGCATTACCCTTGATCTCCTGAGTTAACTCCTCACTACTCTTTGTTCAGTCAGTTAACTAAAGACTAGTTGACTAGTTAACTCAACTAGGTGGTAGTTCACTCTCGTAACTGCTTGAGAGACTAGACTAGGTGGCAATTCACTCTTGTAATTGTTGGTGTGTGTCCAGATCACTCTAGACCACCACTATGGCACATTAGTTAGTCATGTATCCAATATCTATTGTAAATTATTCACTCTTTGAGTGTGGAATACGGTTAATGAGAATTCTTCCATTATTTCTCTCTTGTTTATTCTTTCTCATTTTCTCTCTGCAAATGTGTGTGGTATTTTCTAGCTAGATCTATTATGTGCAGGTT
>JASDQU010214709.1:0-18387 GCA_032191745.1 Picea mariana | reverse complement strand
TGACCAAGTCTTGGATACCAAGAGATAATTTTCCTTCCTAGATGGATATAGCAGATACAACCAAATTCTCATAGCACCCGAGGATCAGGACAATACTACTTTCACTTGTCCTTGGGGAACCTATGCCTATAGTGTCTTACCATTTGATTTGTGCAATGCTCCTACCACATTTCAACGAGCGGTATTAGGGATATTTGCTAAGCTTATTCATGATTGTGTGGAAGTGTATATGGATGAATTTACATTATATGGAAATACTTACCAGGAAGCCCTAGATAATATAAAGAAAGTCCTTATCAGATGTCAAGAAATGAATCTGTCCTTAAGTGATGAAAAATGTAAAATGTTGTTGATAGAAGGAGTAGTCTTAGGACATCACATTTCATCTGAAGAGATTAAAGTGGATCCTTCTAAGATTGAGTTAATCATCAAACATCCACCTCCAAAGAATCAAAAATAGGTAAGAAGCTTTCTTGGACATGCCGGATGCTACCGACGATTTATTAAGAATTTTACAAATATTGTTGCACCCATGTTTGGATTGCTTACAAAAGATGTTGATTTTATTTGGACTTCCTAGTGTCAAACCTCCTTCGAAACTCTAAAAGCTAAATTATCTATGGTACCAATTCTTAGGGGACCCAATTGGGCCCTACCATTTCACATATCCATTGATTCCTCTGATATTGCAATAGGAGGAGTATTAGGACAAACACAAGACCACCAGTCCTATGCCATTTATTTTTTGAGTAAGAACTTGTCCCCTTTCAAGTTAAAATATACATTTACCGAGAAATCATTCTTGGAAGTTGCCCATGCCATCAATAAATTGCGTCATTATATCACAGGATACGAGGAATGTGTACATACAGATCACTCTGCCATTATATTTCTCATGAATAAACCCATTACCAATGGTTGAGTAACTAGGTGTCTCCTGTTATTACAAGAGTTTTATATCATATTCATTGACCGACCTCGAAAAGAGAACTTAGTAGTTGCTTTTCTTTCATGCATTAATCATGAGGGTGATAATATTCATGTTGATGATAGTTTTCCAAATGAGCATCTATTTTCCCTCTCTGTAAACACCCCATGGTTTGCAAACATGGAAAATTATTTGGCTACTAGAAAGTTAACAACTCATTTGTCACCTCATGAGAAGTGTCAAAATATCACGCAAAGTGCTAACTACTCTTGGGTTGGCCATGACCTTTTTCATACTGGACCAGACTTGATTATTCGTAGATGTGTCCAAGAAGATGAGATAATAGAAATCCTATGAAGTTGACATGATGGACCATGTGGTGGCCATTTTTCCGACAAACGTATAGCATCTAAGGTTTTACATTCAAGTTACTATTGGCCTATCATTTTTAAGAATGTTGCAAAATATGTGAGGAGTTGCAATAGCTTTCAAAGGATAGGAAGATCCACATCAGCTAATGAAATTCCCTTACGTTCCCAAGTTATGATAGAACCTTTTGAGAAATGGGCCCTTGATTTTGTAGGACCAATTTCACCCACGTCTCATAAGAAGAATTATATTTTGGTTTGTACAGATTATATCACCAAGTGGGTAAAGGAAAAAGACTTATTTAGGGCTATCGGAAAATCTGTTGTGCAATTCATTTATGAAGACAAATTTACTCGCTTTTGTGTTCCTCATGAAATTGTTACAAAGCTGGGGCACACAATTCACTTCTAAGTTGATGAAGGAATTAACAGAGAAATATGGGATCAAACATTGCAAGTCTTCTCTGTATCACCTGTAAGCTAATGGTCAAGTAGAGTCATAAAACAAAGTTTTGGAAACTATCTTAACCAAAACTATCCAATTACACCATAGGGATTGGGCTGATAGACTTCTAGAGGCTTTGTGGGCATACCATACTACCTAGAGAAACACCACTGGGCATACCCCATACGAACTAGTTTATGGAAAACAAGTACTTCTACCAATTGAATTCCAAGTAAGGACTTTCAGTATTGCTGCACAATTGGGATTAGACCTAGATGAGGCACAAAAAAAATGAGCCATGCAATTGAATGAATTGGATGAGATTATACAAGATGTTATCCAACGGAAAATGTTAGTTCAAAACTAGAGGAGCAAGTKGCATGAAAAATTTATTAATAAGAAACAATTTCAGCCTGGTGATTGGGCTTTGTTGTTTGATTTCCGATTCAAAACTTTTAAAGGCAAACTTACCTCTCGGTGGTTGGGTCCTTATGAGGTAGTTACCGTGTATGATAATGGGGTTGTTAAGATAAAAAAAATTGATGATGGAAAAGTCTCTTTCATAGTGAATGGACACCGAATTAAACTTTACCACAGACCCATTTCCAAGGAGGATTTTCTACAGGTCATGTAAACCGACAAGGCATTGGCCTTAGTGGATGGGGAAGTTTCTTCTCCCTCCCCCTGATCTTGAAACTTTTTCTGAATTCTGATTGTACATATGTAAATAATTTATAGTGTGTTTTTTTGCTCATAAACAATTTTAGAGATCTCTGAAGGTATTTATTTCACCATAAATCGACAACTTCAAGGAGACAAAAAGGGAAGCATTTTACTTTGGAAAAATATGTTGCTATATTTGAAATTTGTTGTCTTCTTAAGCATCAATTGAATAATGACTTTTTATTATTCTTTCAATTTCTATCTTCCTTTATCTCAAGGCATATTTTATGGCAGTTGATCATAACCTTCACCACTAGAGGATATAAGGAAGTGACATCTTGTCTTATCAAACCTAGAGGTTACTCGTACAATTTCCCCAAGAACCCTGACTGGGTGAGTAAAGTATCTTTATGAAAGAGTAGAAAGAAGACCTGATTAGCAGTTATCCATGGAAACATAAATACAACTTTAAAAAAAAAAAATAGTGAGTAGGGCCTGAAGATACCTTTATGTTATTTTCCAATGGTACCATCCACTACACACTAAAAATGCTTGATTATACCATATATTTAGATTGGTTACGTCCACTTAAGTATCCCTTACATCAAGACAATCTATAAGGAATAGATAAAGAAGAGTCATCCTCTAACATAAATACCATCCCAGTCCTAAATAAAAAAATTAAGAGTTGCATCCCCATCTTCTTGCAAAAAGCAATCTTTTTTCAAAAATCTTAAAAGATGGTGGGCCAGTCTCTATTCTAAAAGGGTGTAAGAGGCTAACCCATCAGGGTACTGAATAGGTATGCTGGCCGTGGGTACCAGCCTATGGTATGACTAGGTAAACTCGTCAAAGTACTAAATAGGCTTGCTGGCAGCGGGGCATTCTACCTAGCAAGGGTGATGATCTGACAAACAATAAATAAAATTCTGAAATCTTAAAAATTGTCCTGATGTACGACATTACTTGTAGGCAAAGATGAAAAGAAGCATGCATGGTTAAGCAAAGGTAAATGAACGCCATCACTCTGCCATTGGGAACTAACTTTAATACAATCCTGAGACTCTCTTTCCTACCTCTTCTTAACTATATGTAGGATGATATGTCCTACAAGTGGGGCCATATTTTAACCATCTCGTCAGACTAATGTGTGAAATTTATCTCTACACTTGGAAAATTGTAAATCTTAGGCTATTGGGAGAATTGGTTGGTTCCCTATATCTTTGATTGTGAGGTGTCACAATACTTAGGAGTGGGGGAGGGGCTTTCTGAGCTGACAAATGATAAACACTACCATATATATTATAATCCATGAGAAGAGGATGTAGAATCTCTATTAAAAATTATGTCATATTGTTTTTATGATATCCTAAGCTATTATATCAGCAGTTGTTTGTATTAGTATGTTAAATTCTATATTGTTGACATCATTGTGCATGTTATAAGCCTGTTATGAATTTTTATGTTTATATAATGGAAGACGTCTTAACTGGTTCCTTAAGACAATTACAGATCAATAACAAATTGTTAAATGCTCACTACAGATCTGTGTTACACGCTTATGAAAAGAGGAACAAGTTGTTTTATATTGTTATATATCGATGACGAGGCAATCAAAAGTGGATAATCCTATTCACACTCATCCTATCCATGCTCCATGGCCCTGTTCACCATGACTATCTGAAATTGTCCAAGTTGAGTGCTATGGGTGAATGCCCATTATGATGGGGATAATTTCCACTTACACGGGAGGACCGGATGGAGTGTTATCTGGAGGACCAGATGGAGTGCCATCTAGAAGACTGGATGGAGCGCCATCTAGAAGATCGGATGAATTTTCATATGGAGGATCAGGTGAGGTATGTATATACTGTAAATGATCACGATCGCATGCAGAATTGATCGTTCGAATTAATTACACCCATTGTCATGGTAAGTTCGATAGATTGAATGGTATATTTTTCAAAATTCATTTTGGTAATCGAATTGAAAATTTTTAATGAATTTTTATGATCAAATGTTCAAATCGAAGACTTGGACATTGATATAATTCTCACATGATTTTGTTTGCCTCCAAAGTACACACCATTCAAAATTAAAACACAATGCAATCATAGTCTCACATGGCAATCATGTATGGTGAATTCGCCCATGAATTCAACCGTTTCCACCACAATTGCATTAAAAACTGGGTACTCTGCCCCAATTACCATTTCTCTCATCCTATGTTTGTTGTGTTGCACTCACCCTCTGCCCAATTTCTTTCTCCTACTCATTCCTTGCTCTGTAACCATGCCCAACCGCTATGATCCATCCTCCTACGTTGAGCTACTAGCCATTCTAGAATTCGTAGAGTGTAGAGAGATCTTCCTTCGTGCAGGGTGGGGACCATTCTTGTCCAGTCTGTAGGGCCAGGACAATGGGATATCACTACAATTCTCTCTTGGGCTCGATGGGAGATTGGGTCATGTAAGGTCTCTGAGGAATCTATTGCCTCAGCCATCAAATTGCCATGGGTTGGGAATCGATGGTTCAAACACCATCAATTTCCACGTCCAAGTTATAACAAAGTGTTCAAGTCTGAATTTCAATTTTTTTCTAGAGACAAAGGGTACTCAAAAGAATAGATCAAGGATGAATTTATTAACCCCCTGAATGTAATTACAAGGCTCGTCACTTGTGAAGGTAGGTACTCTATTTTTAAAGCTTTTCATTTTCGTCTGTTAGCCCATTTTCAATTCAATAAACCCTTGAATTTTCCTTTCTACTTCCTGAAAATCCTTGATAAAATGTCTTCCCAAGTTCATAAAAATTTTTCCAACCCTCACAACAACTTATTCCACCATGGCCTTATTAAATTGCTTGTTATAGCTGAAGTGACAAAACAGAGCAAGATATGGGATGAATTCCTCTATCAATTCTCAAACCCCCATCTCACAGTCAAAATAAGAAAGAGATCAGTCAATTCAAGGGTTGTCACCCCACCTAAGCCTCATTCTCCAAAAAATACAAACCCTCCAACTCAAGCTCTCTCCCTTTCCGATAAAAAGGCCAAGAAAATTATTGATTCTCCTGCAACCTCATCTGGTAAGAAAATCAAAAAACATGTTGATAATTCCCCATTGCCTTCAATACCTATTGATCCTCAACCCAAGAAGCTACAAAATGCATTTCAGCAAGATTTTCCTTCAGTCCCTACAAAGAGGAGAGGATATAATCGATTCAAGGGGGAATCTTTTCAAAGAATCACCTGAAGTATGAGTGGAAAACCTAATATAAAACCTCCAAGCACTTTGGATGCTATTCAATTGTCTTCCAATCATGAGAGCCCCCATAAAATACTCAGAGAATTTTTTGCATAGGAGTCCAAGCCCGATAAAGAGGTCAAATCTAAACATATTACACCTAGTATCCCTCACAAAAACATTGTTACTCCTTCCTCCCATATACCTACATCGTATTCTAAAGTTGATATACCTTCTACATCCATCAAGGGACCCAATCCTTCTTCTCTTGAGCCATCTGATCACACCCAAGTTATTGAGAAATTGCAACAGCAAAATGCTCAGTTTCTTCAACAATTGGCGGAACGAAAAACTATGGATAGGCATCTGCATCATGACAATATTGTACTACAAGAAAAAGTGAATTCTCTTCAACGATTGGTTGATCAAATGAACACCACCAATAACAGTCTCTAGATGCAATTGAAACATCATAAAAGTCCTAATACAAAGTCCCCAAGGAAAGAGGTAGAAACTTCTAAATCCAATTCACCCCCTCCTTCAAGAGTATAGTTATTTCAGGTGATCCATTTTTGTTTGCAAAGGGACCTACAAATCCTTAGGCATGGGGGTAATGTTGGGTTGGTGTTTTGACTATTTTTTTCCAATGGCCAAATCCTTTTTGCATACAAAATTATATATTATATGCTCTCATTTAGTCGTTTTTAAGGTATTATCAGGATTTATACATCAATTCTCCATGGAATCGCACAAGGTATGTATAATCATCGTTTTTGCAATGGTTTTATGATTAGTTCATCTCAGTTAATTGACTATGAAGATCTAACATTTTGGTTTACTTGAAACAGGCCAGAATCATGATCCGATCCTCCATCTAGTCCCTCGTCTGACACTTCGTTCAGCACTCAATTTCAGACTCCATCTGGCACTCGATCTGGCACTCAAAGAACATAGGATTTGGTGGTTAGCACATTGGCAGACTTTGATGGATGAATAAAGGATATGTTTTTTATACCCCCTCATGCCCTCCAGCTATGAATCTCGACGCATCTCAGATTGGCTAGTTGCAGCGGCCGCTAAGTGGAGCACACAAGACTGTTAAGGAAGATGCTTATGTTCAAATGAATTTAATGAACTTATTGTTTTTAGAGAGATTCAACCCTTCCAATGGTTGACCTCTCAAGCTATATAATCATCTATAAATATCATTATCTATGACATGAAGAGGACACATGAATTTTATTATTTACACAGACATTATCTCCAATTTTCTATATACTCTGTTTTTATGATTAATGCCAATACTTTGTTAGCTTCGTGACTGTGTTTTCCTGTTGAAGTGTTGCCACGACCTTCTGGGGGGTGCACCAGTGGTATGGGTGATTGTTTATACCAGTATATATTTTCATTTACGTAGTTCCTTTCACACTTCTTAGATTTCGAGATTGCCTATTTACTGTGTATATTTCCTAATTTCAAATTGCTTGTTGTGTATATCTTTTAATTGCAGATCGTTTGTCTAATTCACCTTCTTGTACATATTCTCTTATTTGCAGATTACTTTCTGAATTTTGTGTACATCACAGAGGGACGTCCATGGTTGTGTGTTGATATTTAGATTCCTAACATTTTGTTTGCAAGTTGTATAAGTTGTCAAGATATATTGTTATGTCTTTTTCTCCCTAGCTGTAAATTACTCTGCAGAGTACTAATTTAGATAGAGTTTATTGGTCAAGCTGTAATTTCAAATACTCTCCATAGGTTTGTTTCATTTGTTAATTTTTCTTCAGCATGATAGTATAGAAATGGATTTAGAGTTATGATTTCCAGTAGCATCTTAGTTGATTTTGAGTATGATTTTCAATGGTAGTTTAGTTAGCTTTAGGTTATGATTTTTAATGAAATCTCAATTATGAATTTGAGTTGTGATTTCTAATTAGCATTAGTCAAGAGTTTGTAGGTTTGCATAGAGTATTTACATTGTCATCCTAGTTATGAATTTGAATTAGGATTTTTAATTAAGTGTTAATTATGAGTCTATAGCTTTGCTTGAGCTAGTGATTTTGAACAGGGTACTTTCCAGCAATTGTGTGATAGAGTGAATGATTGATGTTGAATCTTTTATGCACAATGTTTAAAGATCATATGGATTTCAAGAACACTTAGTGTTGTTTTTATGATGGCAAAACTTTCTATAGATTGCCTTATCCATACTTTACACTTCTATGTAGAAATTAGCAGTGAGTTAATTCCACTTGAATTGTCATTAGTAGTTATATTCCATCGTAATTTCATTCGCCACCGAAGACACAATCATCACATTTGAATATTGTCACAACACTCTTGCTTTTAGTTAAGTAGACTAATGTTTATTCTTTGCGAGATAGAAATAGTTGTGATTTTTTACTTTAAGAATAGAGTTCACTTGTCAAGATAGTTTTCATAGAATTAATTACTTACTTGCTTACTTTCTTGTTCATTCAGAGGTAGATACATCAAATAATTCAGAGATAAATTACTTGTTGTTTTCTTATTCAAAGAGAGATTGAATAGATTAAATAACTTTGAAATAGATTACTAGTTATTTGCTTATTTAGAGATAGATTAAATAGTCCATAGTCCTAGATTGTTTAAGGCTACTTAGGTCAAATAGTTCATAGTTATAGAATTGCTTGAAGCTCATTAATTGAAGGTTGTGTTATCTAGAATTTGTTGTTTAAGTAGATTTTAAAAGTCATTTCTTTAAAAAGTAGGATTGTAAATTAAAAAGAGTGTTGATCCCTAGGGTAAACTATCTCCTTAGCTAGATCATCCTTCCATTAGAATTTCTTTCTTCCTTGGCTCATACTTTGCCACAACTCTAAGTTTACTTACCCCGGGTTGACAATTTAATTGAGGTAATTAGTACATATAGAGTACCCATCAACTATAATAGAATCCCGAGATTTGTGAGATTTGTAGCCAATGATCTACATGGGTTTGTAACCATTTTTTGGCGCAATTTCTTTAGGGGTTTTCCTGTTGCAAATCCTATAAAGATGCATGTTTTAATGTTGTAAAAGCTAATTGTAAGATATCTAATCTTCAAATAAATATTTAGATAAGGTTGTTGGTCATGTAGATGTAAGCCGCATTGGCTACAGGGTTGTTCTTGCATAAGCAAGAGGGTATGATGTTGATTGTGTCTTAGGTGTGGACCAAGGTTAGACGTGTAACCTTTTATTTTGAATGAATAATACAATAGGGAGCAGAATGCTCAAGGAATGTTAGTTTTCCCAGTTTGGGCTTCTAGGGTAAAATATATGTGTATAGTGTGCTTTTTGTGTCATTCACTTTCTTCATTAAATATTTATTCCTCTCTTCTGCTAGGTTTAGCGCGGAAGTGTGTCTCATTTCCTAACATGTGGTATCATATATAAGTTAAGCTTTGACGTGTGGTATAATATCTTGATTTAATTATATTGAATCTAATAGATAAACCCTAGGTACAGTAAGAGTCATAATTTAGAAACCTTTAAAGATTGTGCTAAAGATTGTGTTAAAGAATGGTGAGAAGCTCGAGAATAGAGATCAAAAAATTCAATGGCCAGAATTTTGAGCTTTGAAAGCTTAAAATTGAAGATCTCCTTGTCGAGAACAATGGAAAACAGTTTGTCTAGGTACCATGCCAGCAGGTATGTCGACAGAAGAATGGGAGAAACTAGCAAGGAGTATGATTCAAATTTGGCTTGTAGATTCGGTGTTGTTGAATGTCTCAGGTGAAGATTCATCCAATAAACTGTGGGACAAGTTGGGAAGCTTGTACTAGTCAAAATCCTTGTTAAACAAGTTGTTTCTCTTAAAGAAATTGTATCTTCTGAGAATGAGTGATGGCAGATCGGTGACTAAGCATTTAAATGTGTTTAATACCATTATAATCCAATTATCTTCTGTGGATATTAAAATCATTGAGGAGGAGAAGTGTATTAGCCTATTATGTTCTTTTCCAGACTCTTGTGATAGCTTAGCCATGGATATAGGGAGTAATACAATCACATTAGCACTATAATACATGGTTGCATCTCTATTGTTAGAAGAAATGAGAAGGAAGAACATGGAAGGATTTACCAAATATGATTTAGTGGTGAGAGGTCGACCGGTTGACAAAGATAAAGGAAAATTCTCCGGTAGAAAGTCTAATTCGAAGGGTAGATATAAACATGTGGTTCAGTCAACAAGAAGATGTTATAAATGCAGTAAATATGGGCATTACAAAAAGGATTGCAATTCGAGGGAGATGGAATTCAGTACAGAATCCGACAAGAAGCAGTCAACTAAGAGAAAGACAACTCCAGATAAAGGAGGCAATGTGCACCTAACGTCGACCAGTACATAGTCGAATAAAGATGTTTTGTTGATTGAATAAAGAGTATCATATCATATGACACCACATAGAGAATGTATCTACGAGTATGAACGATATGATGGAGGTGATGTGTTCTTGGGGGATGACTCAAAAACCAGGATTGTTGGATAGGGAAGAGTTTGACTGATACTACATGATGGGAGGAGTAGAACCCTTCTAGGTGTGCTACACATTCTAGGTTTGGAAAGAAACCTAATAAATGTCAATAAGATGAGTGATGTTGGCATGCATACTCTATTTCGAAAGGATTCATGCAAGATGGTCACAAGTGCAATGGTCTTAGTGAAAGGATTTCATATTGGAACCATATACAAGTTGTTAGGGAGTGTCGACTCAACTGGATGCAACAACATCGTTGTCCCTGAAGTCGACATGACTTGACTCAACTCGGGTTGAGTTGATTCAAACAGACTCGACAAGTCATCATAAATTGAACTCGACCATGCTATGGCACAAGAGGATGGGACACATTGGAGAAAAAGGACTTCGAGCTATGCATAATAAAGGTATGGTCGAAGACTTTCCTCAGTGTAATTTATAAGTCAACTTTTGTGAAAATTGTATATATGGAAAAAAAAAAAACGGGTGAGGTTCCCATCTAGAGCAACAAGGGAAAATGGAATTCTAGAGTTGATTCATAGTGATGTGTTTGGCCCTATTACAATGCCTTCACTTGGTGGATCCCTATATTATGTCTCCTTCATAGATGATTTTTCCAGGAAGACATGGATATATTTCCTAAGGAAGAAATCCAAGGTTTTTGATAAGTTCAAAGAGTTTAAATATCTTGTTGAAAACCAGATAGATAAGAAGATTAAGATGTTGAGAACTGAAAATGGTGGTGAATTCTATAGAAAATAATTTGATCAGTTCTGCAAGCAGTGTGGAGTGACAAGGGAAAATGGGATTCTTGAATTGGTTCATAGTGATGTGTTTGGCCCTTTTGCAGTGCCTTCACTTGGCGGATCCTTGTATTATGTATCCTTCATAGATTAGTTTTCCAAGAAGACATGGATATATTTCCTGAGGAAGAAATAAGAGGTTTTCGATAAGTTCAAAGAGTTTAAATATCTTGTTGAAAACCATATAGATAAGAAGATTAAGATGTTGATAACTAACAACGGTGGTGAATTCTGTGGAAAATAATTTGATCAGTTATGCAAGGAGTGTGGCATAGCACACAAAAATACCACACCATATACCCAAAAACAAAATGGAGTTGCAGAGAGAATGAATAGAATGTTGATGGACAAGGCAAGGAGCATGCTCAGTGGTGTTGGGCTCGAATAAGAATTCTAGGCGAAGGCAGTCGACACTACAAAATATCTATTGAATATGTCTCTTTCATTAGTGCTAGTCAACACAACTCTGAATGAGGTATGGTCGGGTAAGAAGCCTTCAATTTCACATCTCAAAGTATTTGGTTATGATGCATTTGTGCATGTTCCCAAGGAAAAAATGAGCAAGCTGGACAAGAAGGAATTCAAATGTATTTTCATTGGATACAGAGAAGGAATGAAAGGATACAAGCTCTGGGATCATGCATCAAGGAGAATAATGTACAGTCGAGATGTGGTCTTCAGAGAAGTCGGACTTAAGTTCAAGCCTGGGGAAATTTTTCAAACCGAGAATAATCATGAGAAGGTGTGGTTTGAACTAAATAATGAAGAAGATTATTCAAATGAGTCGATTGAATCAGAGGAAGAGGTGGAACAACCGAATCTGGTTTTAAGGAGACCAGAAAGAGTAAGAAAACCATTCAAAAGTTATAGTTTGGCCAAATTTCGTTCCACATTTGTGTTAACTACCATCGTTGATGATTCCAAGTCAGTCGGGGAGGCAATCAACTCAGCAAAGGGAAAACTATGGAAGGACGCCATGGTCGAAGAAATGGAATCCTTGCACAAGAATGATGCATGGGACTTAGTCAAGTTACCTAGTGGAAGAAATGTTATCAGTAGAAAATGGGTATTCAAGAAGAAGATGAATGCAATAAGTCAAGTTGAGAAATTCAAATCTTGACTAGTAGCGAAAGGATATTCCCAAGTCAAAGGAGTCAACTTTGGTGAGATTTTTTCCCCTATTGCAAAATTAACTTCCATTAGAGTACCAATATTTGGTGTGTAAACTGAAAATATCCCTTTATGGTCTAAATCAATCACCAAGGATGTGGTACCAAAATTTTGACACATACATCCTTAGTATGGGATTTGTGAGAAGCAAAGTTGATCACTCCATATATTCCAAAGAAGAAGGTGGTCATTTCATATATGTAGCTTTGTATGTCAATGACATGTTGTTGATTGGAAACAACATGGACACAATAAACGAGGTAAAGAAGAAGTTGTCCTCCAATTTTGGCATGAAGGATCTCAGTTTAGCTAACTTCATTCTAGGAATGGAGATTAAGAGAGATCGAGCAGCTAGAAAGATCTAGTTGAACCAGATGAAGTATTTGAAATAGTTTTGAAATGTTTCAACATGCAAGATTGCAAGCCAGTGAACAATGTCCAAAGACACAGGAAGAAATAGAGGACATGGAAAGTGTTCCCTCTGTAAGTGTTGTTGGTATTATAATGTATGTGGTGGTCTTCACTCAACCAGACATTTCCCATGGAGTGAGAGTGTTGAGAAGATACATGTTGACACCTGGGAAGGAGCACTGTATTGTTAGAAAGTAATGGATCTGCTCATTTAACCATAGACAATATAGTAATATTTTCACCCAACCATAGGCTGAAGCCACCTCCGAGCACCTTAACCTTGACAGAGAATCATTTAGGAAGCAAACCCTGGGCTAGATATCCAAACAAAGGTGGCACACCTTTTCTCCAATGATAGTGCACCAAGCAAGAGTAAAAAGAGTTGATCAAAGATTCCAAACCATAACCAAGAGATATTCCAAGCCAAAACCAAAATCTTCTAGTTGCAGCAGCTCTCCTCCAAACTTGTGCACAAACTGGCCAACTACAGTGTGCACAAGTGTTGCTTCTGTAGTTCTGAGAATACTAGCTAGAATGAAGAGTGGACTCCTATATTTATACTAATTCTGGTAGACTGCCTCGACCAACTTCTCATTCTGGGTACTAATTCTTTAGTATATAACATTTCCTTTAGCCGACTTCGTCTCTTGGAGGCTAATAACCTAATACAAGTCTTTCTCTTGAGTTGACTTGTCTTCTAGGGTTATTAACCAATTAATTAGGGTTTCTTCTTTCTTCCTGGAATATTCTATTCTCGTCAGGTTTACACATGGAGGTAAATACCTCATGCGGATACCATAATATCAACACTCCCTCCTAGCTAGGGAGGTATTGAAGGTAATGGTCTTGAGCACAAACATACCATTCACCTGGTAGCATCAACATAGTCATATAGATTATCTCATGATTAGATCATGAGCACCATCATCACTATTAGTGTCTGTTGGCACAAGGGGTAGACCCGGGGTTCAATGCTTCAACAACACACCAAAAAATCCCTAACTACCATCCCTTTCGACAACACCTATGAAGTAGATGAAGTCTCACCCGAGGTAGAGGCAGGGGTGGTTGCAAGACTCGGGTGTCTGCACCCTTAGCTAGGACACAGATCTGTGATTCTTACTCTTAGAAAGTACTTTAGCCAAGATCATTCATCAGTATTTAACCCTCAAGGCACTATGCAGATGGCACAGAGCACCACATCATTCACTTGGATCTAGGTTAAGTTAGCACTTAACAACAGTAAAATAGGTTTAGCACTCAACACTTTCATATATGTCATATCTACACCCATACATATAAGAAGCACAAAGCAAAGTGGATATATCTAAGAGTATCATAGCAAAGCACATAGAATAATCATATCAAAGCATAACACATGGAAAGAAACCAACACATTAGGTCGAAGCACCAAGCATAACACACAGAGTTACTGTGGTTCACCCCCACCCTGGGTCTACATCCACAAAGTCTTCTTCTTCTTTATTAGCTTTGGTCAATCAGGTTACAGCACAGAACTCACACGTGTACTCCTCATAGGACAGGAGATCTGCGCACAGCTCGCCAGATCCTCCTTCCCCGGGTAGATCTAGCACAGAGCCTTCTTACAATCCATGCACTCAGCACTTACAGCACTTGCACTCAACTCTGCAAGTTGGTCACATAATATACACCAAGCCTTTACTAGCACTTAGCTTATCTTCTTCTCCTTTCTTACATTGCTTAGCTACTTATTTATACTTTACAAAATAGGCCTAAAACATGGGTAAACCCATGGGCCAACATCCCTTTCCCATTACATTAACCCAAAACCCTAAAAAGGGTTCCAAAAGTGGGACGAGATCCCGTGATCTCTGCTTCACCTGGTGCTCCATCTTTGATAGACTATTGAAGTCCAAAAATGGTCAAATATGACCAAGTGTTCCTCAAAACTTGGTCAAGGGCCAAGAGTGTCATCAATTGCATCATCTCTCGAAACCATACTCCATTTGAGTAATCATAAATGATGTTGGATAAGTCACTCACTCCAAAGAGTGACACAAGAACCATTCTTCTAATACAGACATATGTCCTAGAAGAATAAATGCCCTAGACCATTTTATGTTTGGGAAATCTATGTCAATTGATCATCCGTCTAGTTGATAATCATTTCCAACACTACTGATAGTCTTCAAGGAAATCGGAACAATGTCATTCAATAGAAAACAACTGTATCGATCCATAGTAGTACACAACTACAATTCAGTGGTACACTATCACAACAAGTAGCACACAGATACTTGATCAGTGACATATAGTCACAATCAGTGGAACAAATCCACCATAGTAGCATACATCTATTGTCCAGAGACATACAATCTCCATAATAATCATATCATCTGATGTCAACCTACACATAAAACATTGTTATGATATAAACTGAATTCTTTGGGCCATTCTTCCACTCACATCTATGAGATCTAGAAGAGCATCTACCCTGATAAGGTAAAACATCAATGATGAGCTATATGGACTATTCTTTTCAATCAAGAAAGAATAATTGTCTTGATTTCTGAGCTTGGACCATTCACCTATACGGGCCATTCCTCCGACACTAAACAAAGTGAAACCTGGAGAGAATGAGTCTTCCCTAGGGAATGTATGTCCCTGATTGTTGAACCTAGACCATTCACCTATCTAGGCCATTCCTCCGGCACTAAAAAAGTGCAACATGGAGAGAATGAATCTGCCCTAGGGAATGATTGTTCGTACAATTTCCTAAGGAAATGGTTGTCCTGCATCAACCTCCAAAATGGACCATTCTTTGAAACTGCTCACAACTGTGAGCTTCAAAAGAATGATTGTTCAGTGAGGCGGACCGATCTTCTTGTCCACTACTAAGAGTGATCATCAAGAAGAGAAATTGTCCTAGACTATTCCCCCACACTAGCCACAAGGGGAATCATTTTTTATGCTACATCATCAATCCATCGAACTATTTTCATTACGAAAATGATTGTTTGATCTGGACCATTTTCCGAACTGGAAAATGTTTGTCCGTTACAAATCTCAAACCACTTTCCAAAATGGAAAGGAACTGCTCATCTTGGACCATTTTTCGAACTGAAAAATGATTGTCCATAAGTCAATAACACATCAATTCTCCCTCCCAACCTAGGAGTCATCTCTTCCTTTTTCAATAAGGAAGTCATCTCCATGAGCTCCATCTTGAGTACACAAACTCGTTCATCTTGGACAGAGGCTTTACCAAAATATTTGCTTAACTTCTCATCTGTGGAGATATATATATTGGATAATCACTTCTCTTTTCTGGACTTTTTCATGGATAATGTAATTCTTGATCTCAATGTACTTCATTCTTTCTAGAACATTGGTTTTATTTGAAGGCTTCATAAAGCTCTGATCAATATAGTATATCATTGTTGGATTCATCTTTTGTTTCCTGCTAGCTCATAACATCATGGCAAGGATCAATCTCGAACATATCCAAGTGGTACTTCTTCTATCATCATGAGATATTTGTCATGGATTGGCAATCCATCATCCTTGAGTTATGAGTAACCATTCTGATACAGTATCTTTTTTATAGAAAGTTTTCACCACACTTTTGTCGTGCATTGGAGGTTCTCCACCAAGTTGGTTTTTTTCATCTGCATACAAGGGTCTCTTTTTTTATATACCTCAAATCCTTGAGGTTTCTCTACATACGCTCTTTGTTCAATTATTATGGAGAACAGTATTTGCATTCATATGATGTAAACTCCAACCCATGCATATTGCAGACGATATAATGGCTCATGTAGAGGTATGGCTGGTTTATTGGAACAAGCAATCATCATAGTCTTCTCCCTCCATATGGGATAACCTCTAGTTCTGGACCTCGCAATGCTCGCATTCATAAGTCTTCATTACATTGTTCTTCATCAACTCCTTAGCTTGATTTCTTTTAGTGAGTTTAGATCAGGTTGGTAGTCTTGTGATTCTCGAAACAATGACTGGTTGTTCTGTATTTTCCTTCTCTCTTGGAATCTTCATGTTCTTCCTCATGTTTATCTTTAGCTCTTGGGTCCATGGATTTTTCTATAGATTCCATGCCCTAAAGATCCCAACTTCTTTCTTGCATCATAGGATCATGGATGTGGATGGACAACCATGGATATTTTAAGTCTTCTTTTCAAAGAAGGCTTCTTCTAAAGTCAAATTGAACACGCACTACTTTTCATGGCTGCTACCATGGATATATAGTTCATCATCTTAAATGGATCATAGGAGTAGCTCCCTCCTAATCCTTGCTTCATGTATGAATGCATGCTCTTCTTTTGGAAATATATAATTGGCTCCCTCCATCTAACAGAGTCTAGTATTTTGTCTGCATCCTTATTGCTTTCTGTAAAGTGTGATAACTCTTTCTCCAATTTCCTCTAGATTGTTGAATTCTTTATGTCTTTACTTCTTCTAGGTTTCTTCAAGATTGATTCTGATTTCATCTTATCTTGCAGTTGTTGCTTATGTAATAGATTCCACATTAATTGTTTGTTAATATTATGGTAGTTGCAGGAGGTATTTACCTCCACGTGTGAACCTGGCAAGAATAGAAGACTCCGGAAAGCAAGAGAAAACCCTAATGAGTTGGCTAATAACCCTAGAAGTCTTGTCGGCTCAAGAAGATAATTTATATTAGGTTATTATCCTCCAAGAGAAGAAGTCAGCCAGAAATAATAATAATATACTGAAAAGACACATATCCAGAAGGAGAAGTCGGCCCCAACAAATCTTGCAGAACCAGTATAAATACAGGGTGCCAATTCTCATTTGATAGCATCTCATAATTGCAGTTCCCAGTTTGGTGCACACTGCAGTTCCGAGATTGGTGTGCATGTGTGGAGGAGAGTTGCAGGTGCAGCTGCTGCAGCTAGAAGTTTGGATGTTGGCTTGGACTATCTCTTGGCTAGGGTTTGGACTATCTGATCAGCTTTTTGTGATGCGCTATCCTTGGGGAAAGGTGCGCTACCCTTTGTTTGGCTATCTAGCCTAGGGTTTTCTTTCGGAGAAATTCTCAGTCAAGGTTAAGGTGCTCAGAGGGTGGCTTCGGCCTATGGTTGGGTGACGAGGGTATCGTCAATGGTAAAACAAGCACACCATCTTCTATATTCTAACATTGTTACCAGTGGTTGTTGATGTTCTTCATCCTTTCATGTGTATTGCCTGACTTGTAGTCATTACAATAGCAAGTCCTCAATTTTTTTATCTTCCATAGGTGTAGTTTCTCTTTGAACATCTTATATTCTAAGAGATAGATATGAAAGATATGTACAAAAACTATGTAAACATGGTATGTACAAGAACTATGAGGAGTAATGTTACCTTGTCTTATAAGAAGAAGTTAGTTTTATCCTGCTTAGTCTTCTTTGAAGATTCATTTTCTTCGGAAAATGATGTTATGAACATAAATATACATATAAATAGATATTCATAACATAATAATTAATTAATAAATAATTATTATTAATAATGAAAGGACATGACTATTGGTTAAGGGCACCCCTGCGTGGGTATATAAACGAGCCCTCATTTTCAATTGTAAATCATCTTACTATTCATTCTTATTACATATATATTTGTCCATATGGATTTGATTACTATATTCCAAATATTTTGGATTATTTGTGCGTGAAGAACTTTGTTCATCTCATTTGGTATCAAAGCAAGTTCTGATCCGGCCCTTGGCCGCACTTTATTCAAACCTTGTTTGATCTGGATTTTAGCCAACCCCTTCATTTTGGAGCTTCTCCGACTCCAAGGTCTTTGACCATAACTGGGCCCTTGGCCATCTACATTTCAAAATTCTAT
>JASDQU010214708.1:0-12640 GCA_032191745.1 Picea mariana | reverse complement strand
CACACATGCCACCCCAAATAAATATCAAAATATTATAATTACATACATATAATGATATTATATCGTGTTAACATTTGTGATAAAAAAAAATGGAAATATCAAAATCATGGTCATCCAAAAATCAAGCTTGTCTTTTCATAAATGGAAAATTGTAAAGATTCTAATGAGGAAGGGAGATCAATTCATTATATCCTGAGTGGGTCTAATAGTTAAGAACATGTGTTTCATCCTAAGAGATCATAAGTTCAAATACAGAGGAGGATAGGGTATGTATACCTCTGTAGACTTTAGTAGTCAAATCCCTACGTAGAGGGCGTCATACACCAATTTGGTGTCTAACTTTACCATGACCTCAAAATTAGATTATTATTATTATAAAGATAAAAAAATAAAAGAAAAGTAAACTTTTAATGTTATACAAAATATTTCAAAACAATAAATATAGTATATTTTATTATTTATTATCATAATATATGTTTATTTTACGATGATTTAATCATAGAAAAGGTTAAAAATTCGAGTTTCAAATACTGTGCAAATTTCAAATATGATGTTTAATATACTTGTGGCGGTAAAATAGGTTGAAAATTTAAAAAAGATAATTTCAATTAAGGGGAGCACTCTTACCTACCCTTCCCCCTCTCCTCTTACCTGCCATATTATCAGTACATGTGATGTTTATTGCCTTCCATTTGAATGAAATTAAATAAATTGTAATAATAAACAATCTCGTGAATTTTGTCTCGGTGGTGGTTAAAATTAAATATAATAATAAATAATCTCGTGAATTTTGTCTCGGCGGTGGTTAAAATAAAATAAAATATAGTATTTACTATTTTATGTTTATGATATCGACTTGAACTTGAAACTAGATACGTGCATAATTTCATAAGGTTGTGGGTTTATCAAATTGAATTGTAATTCCAAAATTAATCCTCGAAATCCATCAATCGATCAAAATTATGAAAATTTATTTCACCAAATTTCAATAAAATTTAATTAAATAATTGTACTTTATCGGTAATAAAATTGTAATTAACTTTTTATGGAAAGGGATAATGTTGATAATCTTATCTTAATTTAAATTAAAAATTAATTATATATTAAGCAATTTTAATCTTGATTCTATCTTATTTTAACTCAAATTAAGAATTATAATTTAAATTAATTCTATGTCAATTAACCTTCTGTGCAAAAAAATTAAAAATATTACTTATTTTAACTCAAATTAAGAATTATAATTTAAATTAATTCTATGTCAATTAACCTTCTGTGCAAAAAAATTAAAAATATTTCACCTTGTTTAATTGGATCACTGCCCACCTTATTTAGTGATCATTCATATCTAGCCCCTCTTACTAGGTTGGTGATCAACCCTTCTTATGAATGGATTTTAGACTTCTTTTTTTTTTAGCATTAAGGAATGTAAGATATTTAATGTGGGTTTTGTATTATCGCATGATATTGGGGTTTTGAACCGGTGACTTCACATAACAGAGTGCCTTAAGGGTATAAGTTGCTAGTATTATTAATAATTATTTTTACTTTAGATGGTATTTGTTGTTTATGTATATAGTTTTATTCAATGAAATTTATTAGAAGAGGTTAATTAAATTGATGAAGAAAGGGAGTGTTATAATCTTCCTTTCAGTTTTTTTTAAGTGATGGATACACTTTCACAAGGACATTGTTGTTAAGAATAGGAATCACACAAATTTTCCCTGCAGGTGCCGAAAAGGAAGATTCACTACTCTCTTTGGCAGGATGGCCAGGAGGGCCCCCCACTTTCTTTCTGCCTTTATTAGTCCCATTTTTCAGAATGATGGACAACGACTATCTTATGCATCTTCCTATTTTTGCATATGATAGTTTGTTACTGTACTGTACTTTTGACTTGTAACCCATCTGGGGACTGTTTTTTTGGTTTCTTATTATGCACCTCTCTGAGTAGTCATATGGAGGAGGTATACAACAATTATCATATGTATATTTTGGAGAACCACATACTAATATATGGATAAATTTTCAATTGGAAAAAAAAAGAATAGGAATCACTGTGAACACTGAGAAAATGAAGGTTATGATAATTAAATCCAACAAGATCACCTATGATACTTTTGTACATGAAAATAATGTCTTGAAGGAAGTGTCTTCGTACAAGTATTTAAGAATTGTTATTCATTAGAAGCTCAACCAAAACTATAGCGTTGAGAAAATGATAAATGGAGGATGAAAAGCTTATTATGGGCTTGAAAATAATTCTAAATTGACAGACCTTTGGCTATGGGATAAGAAACAACTCCTCTTTGAGACTCTTGTCACTTCTATTATCTTGTATGAATGTGAAGTTTGGGGATGTAGTGTCTCTTGAGAATCCTGGAGAAAGATAGAACATATCCAAAATAATTTTATAACTTATAATCTCAAAATTAAAGACAATACACCCTATCATGTCGTCCTCACAAAAGCGAGCCTTTCCCCCATTGAGAGCACAACTATGATTAGGTACTTAATGTACAAGAACAATATAAACAACATGGATGACAAGAGGCTCGCCAAAATTTCTTTAGAGTCTAGCCAAAATCATCAACGACTCAAGCGGGGTTGGCATCATTATGCCATCCCCGCTTGAGTCGTTGATGATTTTGNGACTCAAGCGGGGATGGCATAATGATGCCAAGTCTTGGCTAAATCATTGGGGAATAAAAGAAGATGTTATTCTGTAGAATACCGATGATATTAAAAATATTGTTCAAGTTAAATTTAAGGAGAATCTATGGTGCAATAAATAACTGGAGGATAAAAGAAAATTAAGATATTATAAGGAGGTGGTTAATCATAATCTTGAAGATCAAAAGTCCATTATATATAGAGAGAGAGAGAGACGAACCACTCTCAGCATCTCTGAAATTCATTCCCATAGTTCCAACATTTTTTGGAGCTTGAGAACATGTACGAAATGTTCCAATTGCCTTGGAATGGTTTCGGGAACTTGAGAGCTTTTTAAGAGCTTCAACATCAAGGAGATGAGAACTTGAAAACAAATTTCCGATATAGAAATCTTATAAAACTCCCTATCTCTTAGTGTAGTATGCAAAAATAAAATATGAAGTATCGCCTTCTCTTCTCCTCACGCGGCTAATCGAACTCGCAACATACTTTCAGGGATTTATATTAAGAACCATCAAACTAGCAAGGAACAACAACATTTTCTTTTCGGGCATTTTTAGAAAATCGAAAAGAGTAAAGATGAGTTTCTGTTATTTATAGAAAATCGAAAAGAACGAGATGAGTCTACAAGACTTTCTTTGTTACTATGTTTTTAACAACCATCTATATTTTTTTAAAGGCTAGGAATTGCACGCATAGAATCAAGGTTGATTACGGAACCGTTTCATTTATTATATATTTTCAAACAATTTTAAGATATTCACAGCAAACCTTTTTTTTTTCAAGATGAAAAATCGCTCAAAAATTATATTGATTATAATTTCTTTTACATCTTCGTCAAATGTAAATAGAACTGTTGGGATAGACTGCCATTCCTAACTTACTCCATTACAAATATATAGGCTTCTAAACAAACATGTCATTCATGTCGTCACAAAGGAGCCCATGGAAATACTGCTCAAAAACTACTGTAATAAACTGCTAATTCAGCCTTGATCTGAAAGGGGAGAAACCCGGCTCAACTTTCTGATGATGTCAAAGCGTAGCTTTCTGAATTGATTCATGAATTAGAAAACGTTTATGTGCTTTGATGGGCCCTCGTTTTCTCCATCCCATGGAAAATAAATCAGTTTACCAATGGGGGAGTGTAGTGCTCTCTTGGAAAGATTGTCCGCCTCCTCATTTGATTCCCTATAAATATGCTGAAAGTTTATGCCTTGAAAGACTGCCATGAGTTCTCTTATCCTCACCTTCCACCCTTCTAGGTTGATCACCCGTAGATTTCCTTTTTTATTAAGCCATTCGATGATTACTTTAGAATCCCCCAGGACCTGCAGATGGTAAATATTTAGCATATTGGCAAGACAGAGAGACGCCCATGCTCCCATCAATTCGGCCTTTGTGTTGGTTCCAACACCACAGCAGATAAGCCATCTATAGTCCGGAGCCCCAATGCATTTCAGCGTCCCTCCTGCCCCACATCTTGAGCCCCCTACCTCCGTTGCCTCGTCAAAGAAGGCCACTATGTAGCCTTGAAGTCTGAAGAAAGGTTTGATTCTCGATACTTGGGGAGAGGTGACTTCCACTCTTTTATGAAGAGCATTGAGTGTCTTGATGACCACTGTGATTACCAATGGAATCTTCCCTTCAAAGATTTCTAGATAAACTAAGAAGTTAATAATGGTAGAACCTTGGGAACTGATTTGTTTTGTAACCAACCTTCCATGGAGTCTGCCAGGGAAGGGCCGGTCCAAACGGATGTTAGTTTTAACTATTGGGTAAGAGACGTCCACACCCTTCTCGTAAAAATGCAATGTATGAACAAATGAGGGTTGTCTTCAGTATTTTTCCTGCATAAAAAACACTGATTCGGGCCTATCCACCCTTTTTTAAGGAGTACTTCCCAGGTAAGCACTTTGTTCTCTGTTGCCAAGAGGAAGAATAGAGTAATTTTAAGCTGGATACTCCAATGCCAACAGTCCAGCTTCCAGCCTCTCCGAATCGGCCAGGATCGGATAGAAATGAGTGAATCATAAACATTTTTTACGGTGAAGGTCCCCGATTGGTCTCCTGCTGCCCATATCAAAATGTCTCTGTTGTTGTCAGCCAGTGTGATGCCTTCACCATTGAGAGCTGAGAGGTAGTTTGTCCATTCCGAAGCCAATGAATCCGTAAGGCCCAAATATTTACTTGACTTCCATCGCTCTGTGCAGGAGGAATGGATCTGTGACTTTGTTGCGTGCGCGAGGAGGGTGATCTGTCTGCTGGCTAGAATGGATCGAAGGTCTTTGCTTAGTAAGGCTCGTGAATCCAGACCAAGAATTACATCGCAGTCGATTTTTATGTGGGTGCCACAGCCGGGGCTCCACGTGATCCAGCTGAGAATGATGGGTAGAGTACATAATAAACTTGCCCAGATTCTTGAAACAGAACAGACTCTATGTTCCGATTTTCTTAACCAGTCGATGAGGGCAGAGTTATTGAGATACTTATCTCTTACCACATTATGCCACGGGATTTCTACTGTTAGCACACGCCATAGAGTAACATAATTTAAAGACTGATTGAAGAGGATTTGATTGCGGAAGCCCCAACCTCCGTATCTTTTAGGTCTAGAGAGCCGCTCACAACTACATAAATGGATCCTTTGTCTGTCCTGGTTGCCATAAGATAGAAAATTGAAAAACATTTTTCTGGTTTTTGTAATGATTAATCTTGGTATGGCTTCTAAAGACATCCAATATACTAATTGCCCTTCCAGAACCGATTTCATCAGGGTATACCTCCCAGCCAATGAGAGCCATCTATTGCCCCATAGATTGATTTTGCGAGATATTTTGGCAACAATCCAGTCCCAATCAGAAGCGCGATGTGATCCGGTCTTCAGGTGATAGCCCAGGCAACGGAAGCCCGTATTAAGATCGTTGAATGTATAGTTAAGGGTTGATTTGTAGTCAATCAGTTCTTGCTTGGAGAGGCCAGAGTAATGTGTTGTTGATTTTATTGGATTCACTGCCAGTCCCGAGGCTTTACAAAATAGTATAAGAAGTTTATCGATCACTCTCCATCCAGATAGGCTAGTCTTTGATAGTATAAGGATGTCGTCCACAAAGAGCAGATGTAGGATAATAGTGTAACTAGCAATCTTTAAACCCGTGATAGCACCCTCCGCTTGTCTTTTTTTTAATAAAAGGCTGAGGCCCTCCATGATAAGTATGAAGAGAAGGGGGGATAGTGGACATCCCTGCCGGAGTCCCCTTCCACTTCTGAAAAAGTTTGTAGCCTCCCCATTGATAAGGACAACGAAGGAGGAAGATGTAATACATGACATAATCCAGTTGGCCACCGGTAAACCCACCCCAACTTTCAGTAGGATCAATCTGAGAAGATTCCAAACAATATTGTCATAAGCTTTCTTTATGTCCAGTTTGAGGACAAGTGTTTTTAACTTCTTCTTCTTGATACTGTGTAGGCTTTCCTGTGTCGTTCCAATTGCGTCTTGTATTTGTCTTCCTTTCAGGAAACCCATTTGTTCAGGAGATAGAGACTATGACAGAAAATGCTTGATACAGTTGGCAATGATTTTTGAAATAAGCTTATAGCAAAGGTTATAGAGGGAAATAGGGCGGAAGTCCTCAAAGGTTTTTGGTTTATTGACTTTCGGTATCAATGTCAAAAAAGTAGAGTTTAAGCCACCAACGATTTTGCCTAAAAGTCTGGAATCTTCTACCATCTGTAAGAGATCCTCACCAACTAGATCAAAGAAATGAATGAAGAAGTCTGTTGACCAGTCGTCCGGTCCAGGACTTTTTTCTTTCTTACAATGAAAGAGTACCAATTTTAATTCTGTCATAGTAACAGGATTATACAAGGCTATCGCTTCCTCTTCACCAACCATTACTGGGAAGAGATCTAGGAGTTTAAATTGTTCTTCAATGTTAGGTATAGTGGAGGCACTGTAGAAACGTTTGAAGTACTGGACTGCTTCTGATTTAATGCCATGCTGATCCGTCACTTTTTCACCATCGTCCCTGGATATTTCCCAAATGTGTTTTTTAATTCTGTTTTGACTGGCTACCTTGTGGAAATATTTAGTGTTTCGGTCTCTGTCTGCCAACCAGAGTGCTTTGCTTCGCAATCGCCAGTGCTCTTCTTCAGATCTCAAAAGATAATTTCTCTCTATTTCTAGGCACCTCAGTACTTCTTTTGTTCCGTCCTCATTATAGTCGTGACTCAGAATATCAGAATAAGTTTTTATTGCAGCTTCGATCATTAGTAGTTTTGCTTTATTCTTTTTCTGTAATTCTTTGTTCCATACTTTCGTTGCTTCTTTTAGGCCCTGTAGTTTCCAAATGACTCGTTGCTGTTTGCCTCTTTCAGTAAGGTAAAGTGGGTCTCTCCAAACCCTTTCCACAATGGCTGAAAAACACCAAACTTGCCTCTACGGGATTTGAAATACATAAACTCTAGGTAATAAGTACTTTTGATTATTGATACCATTTTCATTGTAATAATCTTTTAATATAAATACAAAATTATAATTTTTAAATATAAATAAAAAACTATATATATTTTTGTTAATTTTAATTAGTTATGTAGTGTGGTTTTTCTATTTTAATTGTTTATGAAGTTTACTAAAGGCTAATAATAATAATAACTTATGTCATGACATGATACATTTCAAGCTTTATTTACAGAAATAGTTGAATACACTAACATAGTAAAGTCTAATATACTATACTAATAATAATAATAATCTATTTTTAAGGTTAYTGTCAAGCCAAACACCAAATTGGTGTATGAGACCTCCTTATTTGTGGGACAAGGGACCCCTTYCGCCCAAAKATTTGACTGGYAAAGTCCACGGAGGTATACATACCCTATTCCCCTCTRGATTTGTACTTGTGACACGATATAACAATTCCAACAAAAAKTAGAAGGCAAAGCTATTTTKGATTTGTCTTCAATTTGATTGAAATAAAATTTAAATACTAAAATCTAAGGCATTGTTAGGAGACAAAACAATCTAGGAATGACATACATTTTGATTGAAATAAATACTCGAGTCTAGACATTGTTACAAGGCAGAAGATTCCAGTTCTTAGTTTTGAGTTTAGCCAAATATGTGTTGGGTGTGTCCATCTACCATGAATGTAATATGAACATTGGTAAGTAGTACCTTCAAGCAACTTATAAATTGAAATATGATATATATCAACACACCTTCCACTATAATTTTGTAGCCTCTATGTATCATTATCTGGATACATTGTAATCTAGAATATATATATATATATATATATATTTTTTTGTTTTTTATTTTTTTTTAATTCATAATATTGTCGGTCCTAACTCGACGATTCTTGCAAATTTGGGTGAAACTTCTACCCATTTTAGTCACTTGTATCCACAATCCCAATGTTCCAGCATCGTAGAAACTCATGCAACATAGATATAAAAATTTGTGAAAGATTATTATTTAGTTTATATTAAATTTATTATTTATATATCTTTAGTTTTATATAAAATATGAGAATTGACGAACTTTTTTTTCCCAATAAAAAAATCTTATATTTGATTGTTCTAAGAGGTAATCAAAATATACATTGTCTAGACAAATATGGTTTCAAAAAGCAAGTGCATGACACACCCTTCACAGTCCCTCACTGGCATGACAAACCCTTGGGAGTCCCTCACTGGCATGGCACGCCTTTCATAGTGCCTCACTGGCATCATTATAGCCTTCGAGTGTTGGACATTTGACTACCAAAATTACATTCTTCCATCATGAGTTCCTTAACCTTCACATGCTTACAAGCATAAGACAAACACAAAATTTATAACAAGATATTTTTCAATAACACAGATAAAGTAAACACTTKAGATAACAAATAGATATTTGCAGGACATATATTGACATTAACATTATGAACACAACAAATAGAATTAATGTTTTTTTCTTTTCAATACTAAATTGTGAAAAACACCTTCTTTTGATCCAATCAAATAATCACACACTTTACAATATCAAATAAATTATATTCGAGACCTTAATAAGTGATAAATATTGTGCAATAAAAAACATAATAAATGTGTTGTCTAAACTAAAGAGCCAAAACATAGAATGTTTAGACTACCACCATAATAAAAACACATATTTAATATTTATCTATTGGAAAAAAAGAAGAAGCTAAATTACTACTACCACACCCATGTTATGTTATGAAATGTAGTCCTTATGTTTGTTTTTGTTTTTTTTAAATTGATATTTTTTTATAAAAAAGAGAAATTAATAAAATATTCAATATAAACATTTGTAAATAATTATTATTTTTTTTAATTGATAAAAAAAATTGATATGTGATATTTACAATGGACGCAGTCTAAATGGTCTATGTTTTTGCTCATTTTCGATCATATTTTCTGACCACTTTTGCCCTAAATCCGACTAGAAATTGTTTGAATTGCATATTTTGGTTGTTAAATCTACACAATTTGTGTGCTCCACGAGTTTTTTAGGGCACTAAAACCATTTATGCATTCAAAAATGGATTTTAAGTAACAAAAAACGGTGATTTAACCAACAATTGAATCTCTTGATTCCGATGATATTACCAGAAATAAGAAAAAATGTAGATCGTTTACAATTTACAATATCAAACAAATTATATTCCACACCTTAATAAGTGATAAATAATGTGTAATAAAAAACATAATAAAGGCATTGTCTAAAATAAAGAGCCAAAACATAAAGCGTTTAGACTATGCTTTATGGTCGTAGTCTAAACGCTTTATGTTTTGGCTCTTTATTTTAGACAATGCCTTTATTATGTTTTTTATTACACATTATTTATCACTTATTAAGGTGTGGAATATAATTTGTTTGATATTGTAAATTGTGTGATTATTTGATTGGATTAGGGTCGCATGTGTGGGAAAAAGGTGCAGTCACACGTGTGAGAGGAATTTATAGTCCACACGTGTGAATGAGAATAGTACGAAAGACAACCACTTGTGTGGTACAAACATGCTGCACATGTGAGGGCATAAAGGACAACTGCATGTGTGATTTTCTGAAGGGTTTCAGGCCACATGTGTGAGACTTGGGAAGGTGCAACAGGTCCGTACTGCTGACGTCAGCAGTCGTATGATTGACGTCAACAAGTGTACAGGTGGAAACTGCAATAGATCCACAAGCAGAGGAATTTCCAGGTATTTTGTTGATTTTTCTGTTACTGGAGGACAATGTTGTCCTCAGATTTTGGTGATTTTGTATTGGCTAGGAGGGCTGGTTTTGCCCTCAGAATCCTTGAAATTGACAAAGTTACAGAACAAGAAATTTGCATCTCATATGTATTGATGATTCATCTATGATCTTGTTGTTTCCGCTGCGTATATTTTCAGTGAATAATTTTCATTGTAAAATTATTTAGTGATAACAATTAGGGTTTATTCTTGCATCACTAGGAAGTAATTTTCATATCTAAAAATTAGTCACATAAGTTTGTATGTGAAAATTGACATTGTGTTGGAGGCAGGCCAAAGCGGAAAAGCAAGTCAATTTTGGGAAAGAAAGCATGCACGAGGAAAGCGACAACTGGAAGGAAGAACAACACAAGCGCATGCAGGGAAGACCTAACGATGTTAGGGTTAGGGTTTTGGTAAGGTATTGTAATGGCTGAAGAGACAAAAACATATAAATATAGATACATAGGTATCATAGAGGGTTATGATTATTGTTGTTGATATAGAGGTTCAAAGTATTATCAAGTTTAGCTAGTTATCTATGAGTTGTTGCGATATGTAATATTTTATTGTCTGATCTATTTTTGTAAGTTGTTGAGCTAGAGACGAAGAAGAAGGGTAGATCTTGAGGGTTAGATCGCAAGCTGAGGAGCCTAGTGCGATCTAGTTCGCCTCATATAGATCTTACCCGACGGGGAAGAGTTATAAGCGCGTGACGCGTAGTGACAGAACGACTATAATAAAAGAGTTGAGAGCCAAATCTTTGTGGACGTAGCCCAAGAGGGGGTGAACCACGGTAACATCTGTGTTGTGTGATGAATGTATGTACATCTTATTGTCTTCTGTAGTTATTGTTATGTTTAATGAATGAGTTGATATATTTCCTACTTATTCGCAAATGACAGTGTATTGCATTTACAAGTTATAATAATGGTTTAGTACACAGTTCTCATATTTCAGACTCAATCCTAGGCTGTAAATGCATGAGTATTACAACCACCCATTAAAGTTATCTCAGGTGAGACTACACAACGCATTCTGTGTGTTGTGTTGTCTTCTAGTTTACCAGGAGGGCCGATAGTTTTAGAGGCTTTGTTGGAAACTCGACAGACATGAACTCTGGGTCACTCAGTATGAACTCATAATAGAATAGTAACCAACAAATGGTTTCATTGTCGTTGGTAGGAGCAGGAGAGAATTGAGTAGATGAGATAGGTTGATAAAGAAAAGAGTAAAGAAAAGAAGAAAGTAATGAGCCATTAGAAGGCGATGTTGAGACCGTGGAATCCCACAAAAGCAGAGATCGAAAACTGGTTAGGAACAAAAGAGTTAGAGTTTGCACAGAAAGACAATAGAAACCCTAGAGTAACACCCCACAAATATCTTGAGAAATATGTGTTTACTGATTTGCATGAAGTATTTTTCTGCAATTTTCCACATCTATTGTGACAGTGGATACTAAGGTTGAAGGATAACCATGCAACGAACCGGATTCGACAGTTAGAGTGGACCCCAGTACAGATTGAGCAGTTACAGCAGGTGAACAACAAATTCACCCGCGCAGTAGATTTTTGGCTTGACATTATTGTGGCAGGTTTTATAACAGAGTTTGCAGTCGACATAGCAAAGTCGTATAGTTCAACGAAGCAATAGTTTCTACACGGACCTTGAGGAAGGTACATTAAATAGTTGTATAATTCTATTAAGATACTGCTATATAACAAAGGTATAGTGACAATGGAGTTAGACAACTAAAATTCCCTGCGTGCATGGGGGAAGGGGGGAAGCACTGACAGAGAGAGGAGAAATGGAAGGAGGAAAGTATATGGGAAAGAAGGAGGAACCCTTGGACCCAATCATGATGGACAACAACCAAATCTAACAGATCATGGTGACAATTGGAAAGACGCTTAGCGGAGTACCCTACCAATACAATATGAATACTAAGAAGAGAGCCATAGCCGTGAGGGAAGGCTTGGTGAGTGATGAGGAAGAGGTAGAGGATATCCGGGCTGTAAATACCCATTGTGACAATAGAAGTTCCAGATACAGGCAGAGGCTCTGCAGGCAGCCTTACAACTAGAAGAAAACCAGTATCAACAGACGAACCCAACTATCGAAGAACTAAAGGAGGATTTGAAGAACTTAATGTTTCAGCTAAACCAGAACAAGAGTAAGGACAAAAGAGAAGTTGTTTGGTGTACCACATGCAGGACAGAAGGACACCAGAAGAACGAATGTCCGACATTCGCACAGTATATGGCAGCAGGAATGCCAAATCTGTTACAACAAGAGGACTATGGTGCAAAATCTGCAAGAAACCGGGCCATGATCCATATCACTGCATGATGATGCAGAAATACCAGACAGTCCCAAAGAGTTCATATTGCACCTTTTGCAAGTTAGTGGGCCACGACGACAAAGATTGTAGAACCATGGAGCTGATGAGAGAGAGGACATCAGATGCATATAGAGTGCAGGTAGAAATGATGACTGGGAAAACCGCACCACAGTTTAATCAAGTTCCAACTCCATACAACACTGCACATCAACAGTATAATACTACGCAACAAACATATAATAACGTGCAACCACAGTACAACACAACACAACCTCAATACAATACCGCGCAGTATAATCAGGCATCTCAGTATAACGCACCGAGAGGAGATCGAGCAGGCTACAGAGGTGAAGGACGAGCGAGAGGAGGTTTTGGATGAGGTAG
>JASDQU010214707.1:8294-18394 GCA_032191745.1 Picea mariana | reverse complement strand
CTATATTATGCTATTGTTATCTAGTGAAATGCAAAGAACTCTAATAATAGCTTAAACCTTAACAACAACCTATCCAACTGCTTTCATCACACTTGGTCTTTATGATATCACATAGAGTAAGCTTATAATCATTGATCTGTAGAGTCTCTGATCTACATCCTTAGATTCATCTTCCTTTCTCAACTTGCAACTGGTCTGCATATGAGTACTCACGAGTTTTCAATCTTCCATTTCAAACTTCTTTAGCATTTCTCTGATATACTTGGTCAGAGAGATGAAAATACCTTTATCATGCTAACATATCTGTAATCCCAAAAAGAAAGTCAACTCACCAAGAAAAGACATTTCAAACTCAATTTTCATATCTCTGGAAAACTTATGTCTCATCTTGTCATCATCAATTCTGAAGATGATGTCATCTACATAAACTTCAATTATTAATATACTGTCCCGATCCAATTTTGTGTAGAGATTTTTGTCTACATTTCCCTTATTGAATCCTTGTTGTTGTAGATACATGTCCAATATTGAATACCATTCTATGGGGCCCTGCTTGAGTCCATACAACATTTTCTTCAGTCTGCAAACATAATCTTCCTTTTTTGTCAGTAGAAATACTTTTGGTTGTTCGATTTAGACTTATTATTCTAATTATCCATTAAGAAAGGATAACTTAACATCCATATGATATACATTTATTATTTTAGAACATGCATAGGATAATATCAATATGATTGCTTCCATCCTGGAAACTAGGGAAAAGGTCTCTTAAAAGTCTATACCTTTAATTTGAGAATATCCTTTGCATACTAACCTTGCTTTGTTTCTGGTTACATGTCCATCCTTGTTCGGTTTGTTTTGGAAAACCCACTTAGTACCAATCACATTCTTGTTCTTTAGTCCTAGTACCAATTCCCATGTGTCATTCTTCTCTATGTGATCCGATTCTTCATCCATAGCCTTGATCCAGTGTTCATCCTTGCTGACCTCTTGAAAAATTATGGGTTCAACTATAGATAACAATGCTAGGTACTTTTGTTACGGTGAAAGTATTCTTCTTCGGGTTTCAACCCCTGCATATTTATTCCCATTAACATGTTCTGATGGATGATTTTTCTATACTCATTGGCTATGTGTATTAGGAGGTATCTGCTGCTCATCTTCCTCTTGTTCTGCTTCTGGCTTCTCTTCTTCTTCTTTTAGATCTTCTTCGTCATCCCACTCTTCTGAGTTTTTGCTTCCTTCTTTTTCCTTTCATACACCTGTCTTGTCAATCATTACATTGATACTTTCCATGATTTTGTTGAGTCTTGGACTAAAACATTTTTATGCTTTGTTTTTTCTTGAATACCCAACTAGTATGCCCTTATCAAATCAGAAGTTGAATTTTCCAAGCCTACCATCTACTCTTTTGATATAACATTTGCTTCCAAATACTCTAAAATTCTTCACATTTTCCAGTCTTCCTTTCCACATCTCATAGGGAGTATTATCACTATTACTTCTGAGCATTCCTCTGTTCAATATGTGAACTACTGTATGTACTGCTTGTGCCTAAAATATATCGCTTAACTTGGAATCTTTCAACATGGTTCTGGCCATTTCCTGTACTATTCTATTCTTCCTTTCAACCACTCCATTTTTCTAAGGCGTCCTGGTTGCCAAGAACTATCTCTTTATTCCATGCTCACCACATAAATTCATGAACTCCTTTGATGTAAAATATCCTCCATTGTCTGATATTTAGCACGTTTTTTTATGTCCATCTTAGTTTCAACCATCTCTTTGTATATCTTTCAGTGTTTGAATGCCTCTGACTTCTTCCTGAGTAAGAAAACTATAGTCTTTCTTGTGTAGTCATCAACAAGTAGCATACAATATTGTTCTCCATTTAATCCCTTCATTACTATAGGTCCACATAGATCAGTGTGTACAATCTCCAATGGTTTTTTTGTGGAGTAATATTTTGACTTGAAATTGGTCTTGGTTTGTTTTCCCTATAGACAATGCTCACATAGAGTATTTACTGGATTTGAGATCTCAAGAATTTATTTCACTTCTTCCTTTCTGCTAATTTTGACAAGATTATCAAAGTTTATGTGACCCATCCTTCTATGCTAGATCCAACTTTCATTTTCATTTCCTAAGCAACAATTTTCCTTTCCAATCTCATTCAGGATGTATATGTTGTTTGAGGTTCTTTTAGATGTAGCCACCAATTTTCCTAATCCTTATTTTCTTATTTCACATTTTTCTAAGTCAAAAAAAAGTTTGTGTCCTTGATTACACATTTGAATGACACTTAGAATATTGTGCTTCATATCTTTGACCAGTAGAACATTTTCTTTTTTGGCATCTTTTCTTCCAATATTGACTGTGCCTCTACCTATTATTCTGGATGAGTTATCATTTCCAAATGAAACTGATTCATCTCGTTCCTTCTTTAGGGTTATAAACCTATTCTTGTCACCTGTCATATGCTTCAAAAAACCGCTATCAACATACCACCCACTTTTCTTGTGTTGCACTTGTAGAACAAGTGAGAATTATTCAGTGTTGAATTGATCTTGCTTTGTTCTCCATATCCTTTGTGGTTCTTGTTTACGACTATTGATATTCTTCTTTGGTTCCTTTGGAGGAACATTAAGTTTACAATCTTTCACCATGTGTCCAAAGTTGTTGCACTTGTAGCACTCTATCTCATTACTTAGTGAATCAAAACTGATGTGATTTATGTCCTGTTCTTCATGTGATTTTATGAGATAACTATTGTTTGAATAACCCTCATAGTTTCTTCTGTTATTTTTCTACCTAGATTTTTAAATTTGTAATTATCTGCTTGATTTTTTTTGAGTTGGAATTTTGAGATCCTTATTTCTTATTTAACTCTGCCTTGAGTGACTTAATTTTATTTATTTCTTTCCCTAGTTATTCTAGGGCACTGATTGATTCTTCTCTGAGATTGACTTCACCTTCTTCTTGAGAATATTCATCATCTTCTACTTCCATGAAGAGTACTTTTTCTGAATCATTTTCACTATCATCATCCTTGTCTGATGAAGAACTGTCTTCCTTTGAGTAGAAACTTTTCTTAAAGAATTTCTTTTTGTTCCTTCTCTTGTCTCCCTTTTGATTTTTCTTTTTCTTCTTAGGGTCTTCTTCTTCATTTCTACCTTTATTCTTAGCATAAGGAAATTTCATCGCAATTAAAGAATTTCAATGGAAGCATACCTTTGTACTTTCCAATTCCTCTTTTTGACTTCCTTACGAAGTTTGCCACTTCTTCATCTTCCTCTGAATCATCATTGCAGATGTAATCTGGTTTTGACTTTTGCTTGTTTTGCTTGTTTTTCTTCTTGGATGCTTTGAATGCTACTTCCTTCGTGACTGTATTATCTTTTTCTATACTCATTTCATAATATGTGAATATTCCATGTAGCTTGTCCATGCTCAAACTATCAAGATCTGTTCTTTCTTATAGGGATGATATCTTAGGATCAAATCTTATAGGTAGAGATCTTAAAACCTTTTGAACGACGTCTGATTCATCAACTTCTTCTCCCAGTCCTTTAATAGTGTTCACTATTTCATCAACTTGTAGAAAGTAGGCTACAATGTCTTCATGTTCCTTCATATTCAGTTACTCAAACTTAGCTCTAAGGGTTTGAAGTTTAGCTCCTTTGATTTTGGTATCTCCTTCGTAAATATTTTCAAGTTTATCCCAAAGATACTTTGTGGTCTTGCAATGAATAACTTTGAAAAATACCGAATCATCTAGATTGCTCATAATGGTTCCTTTAGCCTTTGATTTGTTTTCACTGAGTTTCTTTCCATGTTTTTTAGTTGGGGGAGTGGCTGGCGCTACATATCCGTCTACTACTAACTTCCAAACATCAAATCCCTATGACTATAAAAAGGTTTTCATCCTTTTATTCCAAAAGGAATAGTTCTATCCATCAAACCTTGGTGCTCTAATATTAGCGTATTCCATGATCTCCTTCCACTGGTTAAACTATTTCTTGAAGGACCTGCTATGATACCAATTGTTGGAATACTAACGGGGGGGTTGAATCAATATGAGCACATTATTATCTATTTTAACCATAATATATAATCATTAACATCATTAGAAATATATCATCAATATATCATGAGAAATATAAATCAACAGAGCATAATAGACATCCAAAGAAACACAATACACCAGAATTTACGTGGAAACCAAAATGGGAGAAAAACAAAAAATTATTTTCTTATATATAAAATGAATACATTCATTGGAAGAACCAACTTCCCAATTCTCTAGATACAACTGGAAGGAGGCTACGACCCCCTATTTTTAGGTTCCAACCTGAAGAAAGCTGTAAGTCCTTAAATTCTCTGGCTACAACCACCTTCAAGATCCAACCTAAAGGAAGCTCCAACTCCCTAAATTCTCTGGCACAAACTCGAAGGAGGATACAACCCCCTTTCCTTGTCCTGTCCTACCGCCTGAAATATACTTGTAGACCAACTGTCACTACCACAATCATTGCTACTGTCTTTGTCATTGTCATTGTCACTGTCACTGCCACTGCCACTGTCATTGTCATCGTCACTATCTCTATCACTACCACTGTCACTATCACTGCCACTGTCGCATCAACCTGTTACCTTTCACATAAACATGTTACTGTATCCAACCTGTCACTGTGACTATACCATCAACCTATAACTGATCATCAACATGAACTATACGAAAACCTATGCCATATCATCCATTGACTGTGTACCAACATATGAAGTATAACATGCATCAATCATGTACCATAAGATATTCCAAATGTCGATACCATAATATCAAATCATATACTAGAGAATCAACCATGTATATAATCTATACCATATACCATAGCATAGGTCTGAACCATATCATCAATGAAGTGCCTCAAAGAATCAATGCAAGTGCCTCATGCACATGCCACCATACATCAAGTGTATACCTCAACCATACATCCACATCTCAAAGATATGTCTCTAATGATGAACCATAACAGTCATGTCATAGCCAAATAATATAGTATACCTCAATCAACCATGTATCCAAGATGTACCTCAATCACGTTCCAAGACAAACATACCACAAGTATGTACCATACCACAACCAAGTATAATCATCAAAACAAGCACATAATCATACCAATACCTCTGTAGCCAACCTGATACACAATAGTGTTGACTTGTAAATTTATTCTGACCCTAGGGACCTGGTACAAGCATTTCCCCCAAATCTCTCTTTTCCTTGTGGGACTAAGACTACCAATCACGTAGGGCCTCACATGATGAGCACTATGCAACCCACAAGTATGCCTCGTGGGAAATTAGTGGTTTGAACCGCGAGGGTCAACCAAACTAGGGCTTCCTTAGATAAATTATCTCTCCTATGCAACCCCAAAAATCCCACACTTCCTTCTTGTTGCTACCTCATATTTCACCTTCGCAAACTTAACAAATATATCACTAGTTCACTAGAATATATTCAATAGAATAAGTGAGTGAATGTGCATGTGAATGACTCCTTGAGGTGTATTTATACTTTTGTTGGGTAACCTTTTTCCCTAATCTTAGGTGATTCTTAAATTTCTTGTTACAACCACTTTACCCTTTCATTAATGACCTGTAATAAACTAGAGGCTTCTTGACCATTCTTCGGAGCTTCTAACTTCACAAGGCCATAACTCCTCAACCGTGAGGAACTACATGGCGTACCACCTATCACCAGAAACCAAATGATGAGGACTATCCATCCATGAGTGAGTTAGTTGCAATCACACCATACTTCATGACCTTTTTCCGTGATCAACTTCGGGTTCCATAAACACACCTCTGGGGCTTCTTGTGGACTTCTTCAAAACATATTCTTGTTAACAAATCCTCTCACTTAAATTATTCACTTGCAACCTTTCCTTTTCACTCATACTAGTTTTTTATCATTACCCTCCCTATGTAACTGCACCGAACCACCATTTGTATGACTGCATAGTTTTTGGTATGTGCATGGTCTCTAGTCAATGTAAGAATGAAACCCTTGAACACTAATGGCATAATTAAATGACCAATAGGAAGAAAATTAGAGAATTTTAACATTACCAACAACTGATAGAAAGACTAAGATCAAGCCTTTAGACAAACTTGAGGAGTGGACCAAGATCCAAAATGATGATGGGTATGTGGTCTATGTTAATAGGGCTCTTTATGAGAATTTTTATCATTAGAAACCCCATGATCATTTTGAGTTTGCAAATAATCCTTGACAATTTGTTTTGATGGATCAATAATAGTGTTGTTTTTGTTAAGAATTAAACACAAGAAAGATGAGACAAGAACTAGTGGAAAAGGCCTTAATCCATTCTATTGATCTTTGTATTGATATGATGATATGAATTTATAGTACATAGATTGAACCACTTCTAGGTCTAGATCTAGATCTCACTGACAACTCATCAGTGGATCATGACAACACTTCATCAATAGATAAGGTTTAAAACTCATATTAATGTGTGTTAAAATATTGATGTGCTCGTTTTACAATAGAAAATATCACAATATTTTCGCCCAACCATAGGCATGTAGCCACCCTCGAGCACCTTTAACCTTTGAAAAAATTATTCCAGAAATCCATACTAGAACCAATAGATAAACCCTAGCTGCTAACTGCAACAACAACTCAAGACAAGTAGAGAGCTCCTTCTCCAAGGGTAGCGCACAAGAGAGAGAGTCTCCATATCCACAGAACAAGTACCATACATAACTACAGTAGCTGCAACTGCATTAGTCTCTCAAACTTGTGCCATAATTAGCAAGAATATCACCAAGAGAATCACCAACAATATCACTTGATAGCACTAGATAAAGACCAAGAACAAGAGATGACCATACACCCTTATTCCTCCTTGTAGTTTCAACTGCATCTCTCCACAAGAATTGCACTTTGACTGGGTGTACAAATGAGCTAAACCATCCTCTATTTATATTAATCTGTCCAGTGACTTTTCTGGCTGGGCCAAGATGAATTTCTGGTAATTATATTTTAATATTTTCTTTTTCCTGTGGAGCTGACTTGTCTTTCTGGAAGAGAATATTCTAATATTATTTATTCTGCGAGGCTGAATTGTATTCTAGTTTTTTCACACATCTTTTTAGGGTTTCCCTTGCTTCCGAATTATTCCATTCTAGTAAAATATTACACGCAGAGGTTAATACCTCCCGCAACTACCGTATCATCAACATTCCCTCCTAGCTAGGGAGGTATTAACGGTTATGGTATTGAGCACACACAAACCATTCTGCCAGTAGCATCATCATAGCCGCATAGGCTATCTCACGATCATGCAGATCAATTCACAAGCATCATCATCAATATCAGTATCATCTGATATCATTCTGGAATCAACATACATCATCATTTGCATCATCTCTCGAGGCCATACTCCATATGAGTAATCAAGCATGATGTTGAATAAGTCACGTGTTGAACTCAACACACTCAGTTGAGTGTCTCGCATGAGTCACCCACTCAATAGAATGATACAGTGACCATTCTTCTAATTTGGACATACGTCCTAGAAGAATAGTTGTCCCAACAAATGCTGAAATCCCCACAATGGGCTACAAAGACCATTCTTATAATATGAACCTACATCCTAGAAGAATGTCAGTCCTCCCAAATGATGAAATCCATGCCATATTGGGATACAGAGACCATTCCTACAGGAATGTCAGTCTCAAACTATTTTCTAATAAGGTCATATGTACCATAGAGATCAATCTCTACCCATATTCCTTAGAAAATATCGGTCCCATATCAACCACCCTAATCAAGACGTGATGTCCTTATGGGGCAGACTATTCAACCTGATCAGGCCAATAACTGTACCTCAGGAGAATATCGGTCCTGAACCATTTTCCTAATTGGGGCACAATCTACGACTTAGGAAAATACCAGTCCATGATACATCAACAATATGTCAACCTGAACCATTCTCCACAGGGAGAATCCACCAACAATTTTTTCTTCCTGGACCATTCTCCAACTGGAGAATGTCTATCCACCAACACACTAACTATCCATCTAGTTGGAAATCATCTCTAACTCTAGTGGTAGTCTCCATGGAAATTATATAGTAGCATACAATTGCTACAATGCCATCCAATCGAACACAACCATGTCTATCCATGGTAGTACACAACTACTGTCCAATGTTACAAAACCACTCCTAGTAGCACACAACTACTAACCAGTGACACAGAGTCACTACCAGTGGAACACATCCCCCACAGTAGCATACAAATACTATCTAGAGATATACAGTCTCCACAAAAATCAAATCATATTTGATATCATCCTGCATCAACAATGTCATCAATTGCATCACCTCTAAGTCATACTAGCATGATGCGAATGCATCATATCTAAGTTGTACTGGCATGATCTAGAGTATCATCTACATCATATCTAAGCCATACTAACATGATGCAAATGCATCATATCTAAGTTGTACTGGCATGATCTAGAGTATCATCTACATCATATCTAAGCCATACTAACATGACATATCTATCATGATGCCAATGCATCATATCTAAGCTGTATGCCACCTCTAAGTTGTACTCGCATGATGTAGATCAGTGCCTCATTCTATCACCTCTAAGCTGTATGATCATCACTAAGCTGTACTAGCATGGCATATCTAGTATGATGTAAACACATCATATCTAAGTTGTATGTCACATCTAAGCTGTACTCGCATGATCATATCTAGCATGACACGAGTCCCCCTGCATCATCTCTAAGTTGTATGGTCATCTTTAATCTGTACTAGCATGACATATCTAACATGATGTCAATACATCGTATCTAAGTTGTATGTCATATCTAAGCTGTACTCACATGATGCAACTCACCATCATCGTCTCTAAGTTGTACTAGCATCACATATCTAGAATGATGTCAATACATCATATCTAAGATGTATGCCACCTATAAGCGGTACTAGCACGATGCTCCTCAGGCCACTGTATCAACAACTCCAACCATCTGTATCATATCTGAGCTATACTAGCATGATCATACCTAGCATGATGCAACAATAATCTCTAATCTATATGACCATATTTAAGCTATACTAGCATGATATAGATCTGCAGCTCACTGACAATCCATGATTGTTTATGGATAAATTCGTGAGTGCAGACACAGACCAATCTCCCCAGATCCACCTGGATCTGGAACAAAACGTGTCAGAATACTACTCTTTCCCTAGATCTAGCTATTGAATGAACTAAGAGAAATGGATGGTGTACATACCTTATGAATGCTCTCCTTTAATCTCTATTGTTCCTCGCTCTCCTCCGATGCTCTTGCGTCGTTCCAATCACAACAACACAAACCAATCACAGCAAAGACATTAATCTATTCAATACCTAGTCTATACATGTGATCAAAGGAATCATGTAATAAGATGACATCATCATTATGGGAAAGGGACATATTCATGTATTGCATTAACTGAAAGAGAAATATACAACCTGAGCCTTGATGTCGTATATCTCCTTTCGATGGATCCTAGATTTGACACACACACTTGCTCAAGCATGAAGAAGTTGAAACACATATGATGACCTTGCTATTGTCTCTTGCTGCTGTAGCTTAAATCCTTCATACAGTCTTGCAAAAGTTCTCCAATCAATCTCTTGCTAGCTTGCTTCTTCTTCTTCTAACTTCTAACCATTTCCATGAGCAATCCCCTCAATATATAGGAGAATATTGATTAGTTACTTGGATAGGGAATAATCCCAAGATATATGGAAAGCCAGTATTTTGCCAACCATTCGAACTCCAACTCATCCTTCTAGAAGATTCCTTCTAGAAGGATCGAGAACTTATTCATTTTCCTTCTCTAAAAACAAGTTCGCACCCTGGCCTTGAGCACAGTGCGAGAGGTTTGCACTCCAGATGAATTCAGCTTGCAGGAATGAGGATTCTCGCAGGAGAGTATATATGCAGCCTGCGAACTATTTTCAAAATATGATTTTGAGAAAATGACAAGTGTAACCTTCTT
>JASDQU010214706.1:6153-18370 GCA_032191745.1 Picea mariana | reverse complement strand
TGGAGAAGATATCGCGATCTGTTCGTCAAGCCAAACAGGCAAAAAGTTTGATGCTGATTGTACATGTCCGTACAGTCCGTACAGTCAGTACGGTCTGACGTGGCAGGGCCATACAGACCGTACGGTGGTGACGTGGTAGATGCTGATTGGTCGATTGTTGGCGAGTCGGGTGTTGACACGTGTCCTTGGGTGGCCAATAATAGTAGGACACGTGGCCCAATCCGAGGGCGCCACGTGTCACTCACTGGTTGGCTAAGGAGTTATGTGTAAAATATGTTGAAGGCCGTGGGGTTCGACCCCCGGACCTCCCCCCCACTATACAACGTTCCAACGAATCTCCGATAGCCAACATGCCGCCGCTTACTCCTTGTAATGGATACAGATTTCGTTGTATTTATGGTTGATTGTTGTATTAAACGGAAAGGGGGGCGGGCCGGGGCTTAGCCCCGACCCGTGGTTTCATTCCACACCACATAACTGTGTATATAATATATGCGCGCGGATTTATATGAACGAACCAAAGTTTTGTATTACCATATATTAAAATATGGCGCGCGTGGTTGTTAGTGCATGGGTTATACCATATAACCACGAGTTTACATATGACCAAGAGCGCGGGCGGTTAGTTGCCCAGTTATAACGACTTAACCACTTCTTTGCAACGTGCGAGGTCACATGGCCATACGCCCAGGTGCCGAGGCGGTTAGGGGCTGGTGCACCCTTAACTGTCCTATGGTTTGCACCGTTGGCGCGGTTGCACCCGGTGCTGGGTTTTTGCGCTTAAATGAGCGTGTGAGCCAGGTTCATGGAAGGAGGGTGCGAATTGTAGAACCAGAGACAACAAGCTTGAAGAGGGAGACTTCCAGGAGGCCTAACTTCTTCGTTTTTCGACCGATTGAGGTGCCGAAAGAGCCCAGACAGGGGTTTTGGGATGCTGGGAAGCCATTGGAGCAGTCGGTTTGTCAGTTTGAGAATTGTAAGACATGTTTTTGAGCAATTAATAATAATGATCCATAGGAAGTTGGACCAGGAGATGTAGCCCATAAGAGGGGTGAACTCCTTTATCAATTGCTGTGCTTATGTGTTTATGTTCATTGATTATGCTGCTGTTTATGTGTAATTTGCATAAGTAATCCTTTAATTTATGTGTTGCAAACTGATCCTTTTGTTTTAAACACATAACATTCACTTGCAATAAGTTTTTCAAGTTTTTCAAGTCTTCTTCATTTTTAGATCATGTGATAAAGAGTTAGAGGGAAAAAGAAAATTAAGGTATTATAAAGATGTAATCAACCCTAATCTAGAAGATCAAAATTATCTATCTGTTTTGCCAAGTGTAAAGAAAAAAATAAGCATTGCTAAGATAAGAACAAATTCTCATGAGCTCAATAGTGAAACTAGGCATTGGTCAATTCCTAAAACGCCATGGGATGAAAGAGTGTGTCACCTTTGTGACACTAAGAAGGTTGAAGATGAAAAGCAATTTCTCTTAGATTGTCCAGCCTATACCCATATTAGATCTCATTTTCAAAATATTGATCACACTACCAACCTTCCTAACCTCTTAACTCAACAAAAGTATGGTGATCTTAGAAAACTTCTCTTAATGCTTTTCAAGCACACAAACAAAATTCTAAAGAATCACAAGTAATCACTTACCGTCTTAAGGTCCAATAGACCAATTTAGTCTTAGTGGACGTTAATCATCATCATCATCATCAATTGCATTCATAAATTTAAATTACAAGCAAATTCAATTCAATTATTGTTTTCTCATTAATGTTGTTCACATATGTGATTGTTTAGAATAGTCATGCTTTACATTGGCTATTTACATGTTATTATACCTGCCGAAGCACGTATATAGCGTTCGATTGAAATTAACCTAGTATTAGTTTTCCTTGACCTATTTTAATATTTCCACTTTAACCAAAATTTTAACAAAATATTCTATTTTGAATTATTTAAAAGACAATTTACTATGATAAAAAGATCAATATCTTATTGCAGCTACAACGACGTTGGCATTGGGAAATGCAACCTCCATTTATTAACATTTAATTATCTAATTGGACACATACCCACAATTTTGACCCTTCTACATGAGGCTACCCTGCCCCAGGCCACTCTACAGTCGATACTCGCAGGACGCTTTGCAGTTGAGGTATCAGGAACACCCGCGTTTGAACCCCCTCAAGGACTTCCGAACGCTACAGTCTCACTACAAGTGAAAGCACGACATCGACCATGTGACCTGGGAACCAACTGATCGCCCCTCCGTTTGAATTGAACGTCATTTTCCCTAGAAGCTTTCCCATGCCTGGAATTTCTTCTGTGTTCCTTAAACCCCTCTAAAACCCTTCAACACCATATCCCCGAGACACATAATATGATTCTCAAAACACAAATGTGCATATAGCATATGATTCTCGTGCAGTATAGTGCATTACCAACAAATTGATTTTATCATAAGGGGTTTAGAGGTTTTTTTTATGATTTTTTTTTAGTCGCGAAAACAAAATGTGAAGAAAACCATTTATTTAGTGTATTTAAGGGAGAGTATGAAGCGAAGAATACAATATTATTCATGCTACTACTGCTACTGGTTTAGATGCTTGCTCTGGTGCTTGGCTAGCTGCTAGCTTTGATGGTCAGAGCAACTTAGGATATGAAAAAAAATCGGAACACAATGGTATGTGTAGAAAAGAGGAACATGGTAGAATATAGGTGGAGTGGCCAATTGAAACATGGATGGGATCAAATTGAGTTTTCACATGAGGAACCTTCTACAAAACATGATGCATGGTTAAACACATGCATTACATTTTCCAACTGCCATTCCATCGAAATACCAGTGTAATGTAAGAGCATTTTGTCCTCCAAAATTTGAACAAACCTAGGGGGTCTATGAATTTACCAAGGTAGTTGGTTCCTAACTTGTTATTATTGTAATTTCCTATGTTTAATTGAAATTCTAGAAGGAATGCATATGATAAGGTTTGTTTAATTGAGTTTGGTTAAATGCAAGTGAATCTTCCTATGATAGAATATCTCGAGAGTTGTGAGGTCTAGAAGAGATCCTAGAGTGATCTCTTGAGGATATTGTGGATATGAGAGATCCTTGAAAATTTTGTGAAGTCTAAGTAGGATCTAAAATGAATTCAGGTTTTAGCTCTGTGTTGTATATTTTGTAAGCCTTTGGGCATTAAGAGAGTAATAAAGAAGTGTGTATGTAGAGACAAAAAGATAGAGTGTGAGTATAAGGCCAATTGTGGCAAGAAGGCTAGAACAAAGGCCAATTAAATGTAAATCAGGCCAAGAGAAGGCAAGAAGGACTTATGTAATTGTATACATATTCATTTATATAATATTTGTGTGTTTATCAGGTGTTTTTGTATATCATTGGATGAAGTGTGAGTTAGTGAATCCATATGGGATTCTCTCTGTGTTAAATTGTTCTCTAACTAGTGTTGTACAGGTTTAGATCGTAATCGATCATTGACCATTGAAGAGTTCGATGATCCTAATTGAAGACAGATTGGGTTGAGTTGTTTGGATTCATGGATGAACAGAGGTCAAAGACTGTTTTGCGTGCAAGGCAAGCATCGAGGAATAACAACCGTTAGATCAAATTTCATTGATGAATATAAATTGTTGGATCAAAGTTAGAGAGAGATTCTCACTGTAGGTGACTAGAGGATTATAACTGTCAGTTCATAGCCCAATTAAATTGTCATAGTCCATTCCAAAGCGATTGACAAACGATAGGTGTATCGAAAGTTAGATGAACTTTGTAGAAGTCCCAATATCTAGTGGTGAGAGTAAGATTTGGTCATCCATTCCAGAGTTAAATTGATGGATGATAACCATATCGGGAGTTAGAAGACATGAAGAAGTTAAGGGAGAATCACGACAGTTCGATCTAGATCTAGGTCGACGGTTCTCATTATAGTGGATTGCGGGTACGAAGGTTTTAAAGTGTTGGAGGGCCTAAAAGTTCGAGGTCTCGATGACGAAAAACATCATGCTAACATAAGGAAATCCACATAGGAAGTGACACGCAGAAACCAGGTCCCACGATACATGGTTTCTGTGGCAAGCCTTTGAATGCAGATCGAAGGCGAAGATTAAATCATGAGTTTATAGATCGACGGCCCCGTCGAGACCGAGATACGTCAGGCTGACGTCAGATCCCCACTCAGGAGATGACACGTGGAAGCAAGGTTCCAAACCGATCAAAGTTCCATGGTGGCCCACGTCGTGAGTTGAAATATAATTAAAAGAGAATCAACGATCCATACGGGATCCATGATCTAGATCGATGGTGATCCATCGTTGAACAACATTGTAGAAGAAGAGATCATGACCATTGATCACCAGTAGGATCAACGGTCCAACTCATTGCGGACCGCGACCTTCAGTAGTTTCAAGTTTTTGAGAAGGTGTGGAGTCTCGACGTCCCGAGACCGCTATACACAACAGTCATCCATTGAAGAGGATAGATGAACGATCCAGATTGAACACATACATCCATGAAGCTTAGCCAACGGTTATAGCCATTGGTCACATGAAATGAGAGCGCTGGAAGTTAGTGCTAAGGTTTAAGTGCTTAAGGGAATAAGTACCAGATCACAACATATGGTTGTGTGAACAGGAAAGGGCTTATAAGATAAGAGAAGCACTTAGGTTTAAGTGCATGGTTGAAAAGTTGGTCACGAAGAGTATAAGCATATGGATTTGAGCGTTGTAGATAAGCACCAGTAGAGACTGGTGCAAGAACATAGTATTCCACTGTAACAGAGGATTTTGGGCCCGTATAAAGAATTCAAGAACAACTCGAGTATTGAAGATGCAACATAGTTTACATATAACTCTGAACATGTGAGAAACTGACCTATTGGGTCGTTATCACGGTGCTAAGTTTCCTACAGGTTGTTGTCTATATGTTTAATATTTGTTTAATAGCACTCACTTGAGTCCGTACATTACATAGTCATGAACTCAAATATATACAAGTATATCAATGCTAAATTTGATGGAGTTCAAAATCTCCTCAACCATTTAGTCTGATGACTTTGAGTAGCATGAATGAAACGTCTTGATCTTATATTATTTCACTGCACAATTTTTTCGATTATTATTCATAATTGTATTAATGCCTTGTGTTGTGCCAATGTGCTATTAAAACCCAACATAACAAGTGCCAAACAAACAAACAATTATTTAATTATTTATTAGTGATTTAATCACTAATAAAGAAAACGAGGCTTGATATAATAGTTGGCGTTACCTGAACAATCTGTCACTTAACATTGGGGTTGCTAAATACACGAGACCACTAGAGTTCCAATCTGTAAAGTGATGGGTTGATAATGATAAAGTCTTTATTTATAGAAACTACTAGATACATTGTTTTGTTTAGTTATGAGACTATACCAAGTTATTGTTTGTTATCAAAGTATAGTGGATACATTACAATTATTGTTATTTATCAAAATATTTACATGATTCACTGTGTTTTTATATTGCAAAATATACACAGTTATTGTTTGTTATCAAAATATATTCTATAAATTACAATTATTGTTATTTATCAAAATTATTTACATGATTCAATGTGTTTTTATATTTCAAAGCATTAGTGTTCGTTGTAAGCATTAGTGTTCGTTGTATTGATGTATGTCTCCACTAACAATTGAAAATTAATGATGAAAATATTATTAGTTAAGTTTTTTACTATATAATAATAATAATAATAATATTTTTACACAAGATATTGTTATTCACGAATTCATCTTTGATTGATTAATGATTGGTAATCAAGCATGGTCTAAGAATTATTTTTTTAAAGAAGTTTGTACTCTATTAACCATGTATTGCATATTTTATGCACTAAAAATATTCCCGAGGAGCACATGGGAAATAAGGTTCCTTCCTTACTAGTATTCCTTCTCTTACCGTCTCGGGGGGTTCGATTCGCTACGTAGACGGTTGGGGGAACAAAAAATATCATCGTGCATGATCATCTTAGGTGTCCACTAGATGAAAAAGTTTTAAAGACAAACATATCATGGAGTGAAAATATTTCTTTATACTTTATTTGAAATGATAACCTTCCATAAGTTTTACATATGTTTTCATGTGTGTCAATGTGCTGTTTGATGTGTTGTAAAACCCAATGAGGCATAGAATACATATAACAAACCTAGTTTCAACTGTGTGTGGTAGGTATTTATTTTGATTAATAAATATAGACATAGGCGAAATATATCTATCCAACTATATACATAAAAAAAAAATGGTTTTATTTTTCTCATATATGCTACCCCATAACTATATCATATATTGTCTTGATTGCAACATCTTACTTCGTATTCAGACTTCGACAGGGATAGATGTTACTGTATAGCCTTGTTTACATTACATTAGTAAATAAAATTAATTAATTATTTCAACTAATGAAATGTCAATTATTTATGTCAATTTTTACTAATTAAATTAGTTAATTAAAATAAAATTCTATTCATTACAATTTAAGTTAGTTGTATTATCTATTGGTGTACATCTATCTTAAACTCAGAGATATCTAGCATCAAGAGGGATACAATTTCTTTTAGTATAATTTTTTTTATCATTTAGTATGAAGGAATTAATACATGACATGGAATTAAATGATAAAAAAATTTACACCTCAAGAAATTTGATCCCTCTCGGTGCTTGATAAATCCGGTTTTAAGATGGGTTTATGTTGGTTTCATTTTTTTTAGATGTTGTCATGTACATATGTACGTGGAAACAACAATCAATTGGGTTTAGCTTAAGTGGTTGGAAGGAATGATTGTTATCCTCCCCACCCAGGTTCAATTCCTACTAGTGACATGTTGAGCTCATAACGAGTATATTGTTGTAATGAATTCAAGCCCTGTTGTTGACCAACCTTGAAGATTCTAGGGTTTTCCGTGGGTACCATCCTCAAAATGAGAGGAAGTAATCAAGGGTTTTATCTAGGTAGTGTAACCTGGAAAAAAAAATGTATGTGGCAACATCTAAGTCATACTGGGTTGTAGAACACCTCCCTACTCTTAGTGCAATTATTAATATACAAAAAGTGTTACAGCTAGTCCATACTGTAACATGCATCCTGGGAGGGTGGATTCACAGTGAATAAAAAATGAAATGGAGTATTAATAAATTTTACTTCTCCCAGCAAGGACTTAATCTAGTTTTTGTAAACCCAAAATATAAAAAACATAGCTAAACATAACATGTCCAATACTTACTATGGGATGAATGAGTAGGACCATCATCTTGAAAGAAAACATAAATAAAAAAATAATCTAGCATAACCTGGGTAATCATCAAAGTATGGGATGAAATATAAGTTGATGAAGGTTGGAGTGGTATCCCCTCTCTGGGAGCCTCCAACAACTTCCTTAGGTTGGTGTTGATGTGTGATCCATATGCATATTAGTGGTCACCCACCTTTTCCAACTGGCTCAAAACAGTTTTCTGACATTTTTGGCAATTTACTATTTTTAGCAGTTTTTACTTCCGGGGCCATTTTAAGGGACTAAATGAAGGTTTTTCAGTATCGAGCTCCTCAGTGATAGCCAAAGGCATGATTGATCCCCCAAAATGAATCTCCTCGATGATACCTTTACAACAGGCTATCACACGCCTAAAACGAAGATCGCATGCAAAAGTTACAACCCCGGGAAGTTGATGTATTAACTTACCCAAACGGGGCCCACATGACTTTTGGCGCTTCATCTCCCAGGGTTAGGTTTTTGGATGTCTAGGGTTTTTGAAATTCCTGTTTATTGTAAAAAGGCCTTCAGAGCCTCATTGTAATCATCTTCTTGCGAATGTGCGCTGCCGTCACATCTCTTCTCAAAGATAAGCCGCCACCATTCTAGCAAGCTTGTTTCCGCTGCATTTTACAGTTTCATCTTATTTCGTTATTGAATTGAAAACCAGTTTTACTGTATCTTTGTTATTTTGTGTTAAGCACCTGTTAATAATCTGTATTCATTTCGTTCTGCTCATAAAATCCGGATCAATGTGGGAAAAATTCCCTTCAACAGATAGGGGTACTCCTTGGTATGATGTCCTAATTAGAATTCACATAATTTAGAATAGGAGTCCTATCTAGATTCTAATCCAACTACCATTAGTGGTATGAGGGTTAGGTGAATGGTTGATGAAATGAGTCCCCACCATTGGCCAAAGAAAACAAATAGATAGTAATAATAAGGCCCAATCGTGCATTAGGTTAGGATTCAAGCTTAGTCCATTCTTGGCCCACCTCCCTCTCTGCCTTCCATCTATCCCATTGGTTAGTATCCCGATCCGATGAATAGGATTATTGATGCCTCTCCTCGCCCCCCTCCTTTCCCTCTGCCTTTAGTCCAAAGTATTAGTAAAGAGCTCTCTAAATGGAGGGAGACATATTTGTTATTCAGACTGAATTTGATAAGCGTATGGTCTATTGCTAGTCGATGAAAAGATGAATGAGGGAGTGCAGTGTGTGCAGATATGAACTATGCTAAATGCAAAAAAAATAAATTATTGTTTATCTTATCCTAGCTAGGAGCAATAAATCTAATGAATGAACATATATAAATGTATACAATCATTGCATGTAACCCCTATTCAGATAGTTGTTATAGGGACAAAGATCGTTAACACACACATAAATAAATATATTCAAAGAGGAAGTCTACCGCATTAACTCATTCATTTCCATCTATTCGCCATCTCAGAACATTAATAAAAGAGAATAACAAATATTGTAAAAATATACACATTCATGGAAGAAAACTTTGTAAATAACAATGTACTCTTACAACATTTACAATAACTCAATGTTCGTTGGAAGTAGTTCTCAACCATCAGTTATTAAAAAAATTTCTTTTCTCTCCGTCAAAATGGCCTTGAGGGCTTCTTGCTACAACTTTCAAAAAAATAGTTCTCAGAAAATAACAGAATCAAAGAGCCCCTTCTAAATGGGTACTCTTTGGTTTATATAATTGAGTTTGGTGGCTATTCCTTGGGACTTCTTGAATTCCCAAGAGACAGATACAAACTCTTGACCTTCCCTATTCTGTTTCTTTTTAATTTATAAAAAAGAAAACATGAAATTTACAAATCCGAATTTATCTTAAGATTCCCCTTTATCCTTGTCTCTGATATAAAATGCCCATACATCATGATAACCTAAGATTGATATGATTGTACGATATAGTAGGGAATCTAAAGTGACTTCATGGGTTGCTAAATTTTGGAAAAGAGTCTTCATATCTCTTTTCAGGTTGGCCAAGAAAGCTTGAATCATGTTTGAGCTCTTGTTGGCTTTACAATATGCTCATCCATTAGGGAACTGGTTACCCTGAGTGGGGTTCTAACAATCGTTTCTCTATCATGCATGTCCTCTATAATTCTTCTTGTACTTGCTCATTTGGATTTGGTTTTCCTAGCTTTCCAATTCATGGAAGATGACATTTAATGGTCAAAATAATGGTTGCCTTGTGGAGTTTAGCACATATGCCAAGTAAATTATTCAAATCCTTCTCCAACATTTCCCTTGCTTGCTGGAAATTAGAAAGAGAAACATAATTTAGTTCACCTTCCCAATCGATCATCCGTGGTAAGAATTCCAGGGCATTTAGATTGTCTTATGCCCATTGCTTCATCTCATCTAAACTTGTTCGGATCCCAATAAACTCCATGGTTTTGGTCTGAGCTTTTTCTAGTTGTTCCATGATTTGGGAGGCTTTCTTCTTGAATTCTTGTATTCCAACATACAACTCTTTGGCCAAATTGTGGAGCTCTTTTCTCACTCCTTCAATGCTTGTTCTGAATTCTTGGACACTAGTTATGTCACCCTTGTAGAATCACATCTCTTTTTCCAGGGTCCTTATTCTTTCCTTGTATTCGTCAGATTCTTGCATCATGTTCTCAAGGTTCTGTGTCGATGCCTAAGTGAAGGCTACACCAGCTAAAGTGATAACCAAGGGATCATTTATGATATTTTCCACTACAAACTTCTTTGTTATTACTGAGAGTGGGGCCACTCCAACAATAAACAACCTTCTAATGCTCTATTGAATGATTTTACCTGACTCTTTTTCATATTTGAAAGAGTTCAAGTTGGATACCTTTTGGGATTTAGATTGTGTGAATGTTCCTAGCCCCAATTCTCCCACTGGGAAATGCCCTCCTATCATGGGAATATATAAGGATGATCTTGGGATATTGATATCCCTGAGATCCATGCCTTGTGCCTCTTCTTGTTTTCTTCTCATCTCTTCCTCTTCTCTTATCTTATGTGCTTCTTGTTCACGTGTAACTTCTGATTCTTTCGTTCTCTATTATGCTTTTGTTGTTGTTGTTTCTTCTTCCTTCTTCTTTTGTTCCTCTTCTTCTATTCTTTTGTTCATTTCTTCCTTTGTAGCCTTAAATTTATTTTCATCTTGTATTATACCTCTATGTCGGGAGCTGGGTCTCCTTCTAAAAATTAATTCTTCATACATTGTTTTTTTCCCTTTGATGGATTTCTTCTTCCTCCTAGGTTTTTGACTCATAACACCACCTTTATTTGCAGTTATGGTAGTGTGTACTGAAGATTTCCAGGGGGTCATATTTTCAAAACCTTTCCTCACTAAAGTGAAAAGAGGCTAAGGTGTCAGCCTATGTCTGGCCTCCTTAAAATCCTTGAAAAAATACACACCAACTCAGAGTGGCAAAGGTGGCCAAACCATTTTCTTGTCTCTGTTTAAAGTTGCACTTACTCCATAAATGAAAGTTTGGTAGACTATCTCCTGCAAAACCAGTCCGTCATGAACGAATTTGGGGAGTAGCTGTGGGGATTTTATGGCCCCATACACTCTAATGTATGTACCATATTCTAGTAGGTACCAGTCTCCTACTCTGCCTACTATGGCTTGAGCTTTGACGAACATGCAAGGTGCGGGAGCACAAAACAAGATTTGGAACAGAGGGATCAAGAACTTGTCACAAATTTATTGATAATAGAAATGGTACTTGTGTTCCCAAAATATTTTACAATATACGTGAATGGGAAGCTCACTTGGCTGCCAAGCCCAACCCATTTCTGGATATGCGTGGATCACACACATCATGTCCAGCAGATATAAGGCCATATGAAAATTGGGATACTTCCTTAGGGATATATGTTTTGCAGCTGAGATTTTATGTGTTAGAGTTGATGATAGAATATCGTTCCAGTTAAATGAGGATCCAAAAGTGGTAATATAGTGAATGAGAGGAACCTATGACATCCTAAACCTTTGAGCGTCTGGCTCTCTATATAGTCTGCACAACATGGCTACTACATACTGGTATGGGATTCTGAGCAAATTATCCAGGTAGTTGTCTGAGGCCTTGGTCTTGAAATTTTTACTCAGTTCCAACCAATTGTTCATGAGATCCCTGGGCTTGTGAGGGAATATTTTCACTAATTCATCATTCAGTGACATCTCTCCCTTGACCAATTGATAACATGAAGTGATCATTGATGGTTGGAAGGAAGCAATAAGTCTTCCTTGTGTATTGCTTATTTTTTTGTTATATATGTGTGTGTGCATGATGTTCCGGGATATGGCCTCAACACACATAAATATTGTTGCATGAGATGATATTTTATGTATCCTGGATTGTTTGATGGCTCTATATATAGTGAGGTCTGGATCCTCCTTTTTCAATTGGGGAAAAGTTTGGTGAGTGAAAATTTGATAGATCTCTCCCAATTGGAAAGATGTATCCTTGTTAATGATGCATTGTGTATCATTGTACACAAGTCCCGGGGTATCAATATTAGCTTGTTCCTCTTCTTTTCCTGATGAGATCTCAACAACATGGTCCTTTTCAATGCTCTCGGCTTTCCTTATGTAGGTGGACATGATGGGTTCTGTGGAAAACACATTTTGTAACAATAGAAATATTTTCAGATTAGTACATATAAACCAAGGGAAAAAAAAACTAAAAACGTGTGATATTTTTAAATCAAGGTCCTTATCTATGTATCCATGGAATGAAAATCATGTTGTTCAGAACACCAAGAGAAAAATAATTCACCTCTTTATCACAAATCACTAGTTATTATTTTAAAAGACAAGGCCCAAAACTTGTGCAACTATTTTGTGTGGAGATGCCCATCCATAAGCCCCAGAGGATGTTGATCATCAATTACCAATAA
>JASDQU010214699.1:0-12775 GCA_032191745.1 Picea mariana | reverse complement strand
TCTCATGAGTCAGATTAAAAGATCAAAGAAAATATTGATGATCAAGGAAGAAAGACATCAAATATTCTAAGTGGAGCTCGTTAGCTTGAAGACCTATTCTAGTGCAATCATAATTTCTAGAAAATAGGACTCTGTTTTTAGCTATTAATTACTTTTGTATATAAATAGAAATGATAGAAAATCACCTTTATGGTTTCTAGGGATTTAGTTATGATCTGTCCCTAATTAGTAGGTTTACATTGATGATAAACAATTTTTTTAAAACTCTATATATTGTATGAAACAAATTAAGAAGGGGCGGGATTCAGTCCGAGGGAATGAGAGAGAGATACATAAGGTGAACAACCTATGTAATACTTAAAAAAAATCTTATCAAGACTTCTATGTAAAGATCTCAACTGATAAAAAAGTTTATGATCAATTTGTTTTCCTCAATTCATCATTTCTTTTTTCTTTCATCTACTTGAATATGTTTGTTGCTATAGGATATATGCATGCAATTCTGTGCTGAAAGACTGTAGTATAAGGATATATTGTAGTTTTTACACATCCTTATTCTAGTCTTTAATTCATGTTTATAAAGGATTTCTGAATATTGGATTATTCTTCCACTGTTAGAAACATTGAAGATCAGAGTGTTCTTTGATTGTATTACAATTTGTTTACTCACATTGCCTCATTTCACTTCTTTATAACATTATCATAGATATAATTTTTGTTAGATTTAACTTATTCCCATATAATGTTGAGACAGGGCTACTTGTTTTAATGTACTCCATGCCCAATGGCTAGATGCTAAGTTGTAGTTAGCTCACTGCCCTCTTGTTGATCCTACCACTCTCATATGTTTTCCTAATCCTTTTCAAATCCTCTTTAAAACCAATAAATCAAGGTGTGCTAGTCTTGACTCTTTAGCAGTCAAGAGTCAAATTCTAGTGCTAACACCCCTGATGATCTATCTCCCCCCGCCTTCTTTGAAAAAATATATGTAGATCACCGAAGGGAATAAATGACTCCAAGTTTCTGTTGAAGATACTCAAATGTCTCTCTTGGGAGAGGTTTGGTGAGGATATATGCAATATGTTCTTTTGTCTCAATGTAATCCAACTTGATATTCTTTTCTATAAATTTTTCTTATAGAAAGTGGAACTTAATCAAAATATGTTTGGTCTTGGAATGCATCATTGGATTGTTGGAGATACTTATAGCACTGATATTGTCACATAATATAGGAATAGACTCATCATATTTTACTTATATGCCTTTAATTGTTTGCTTCATCCAAAGGACTTGAGTACAACATGTTGTTGTTGCAATATATTCTACTTCTGTTGTAGACAAGGATATTGAGGATTGCTTCTTACTTAACCAGGACCCTAGAAAATCAACCAATTAGAAGGCTTCTCCACTGGTACTTCTTCTATCATCAATGCTTCCTTCCAAATCTACATCTATGTAGGAAACCATAGTCATTTCATTCCCTTTTGGGTACCACAATCCAAACTCTGTTGTTCCTTTAATATATATGAAGATCTTCTTTACTACCATAACATGAGTTTTCTTCGATGTTGCTTGAAATATTACAACCTCTCCAATTGCTTGCATCACATATGGTATAGAGGCTTCCAAATAGAGTAGTCTTCCAATATGTAATGTCCCCTACTAGGTTGGGTGGAGATATTATGTTTCTTCCCAAAATTATTGTTCCTTCTTATGTTAGTGTGTTTTTWACCTCTTACAAAACAATTTACTCAATGAAAAATATTATCWAACAGATAGAAAACAAGATTTAGAGCAGATAACCATGGCATCTTATTATGGATGGAAACTCTCAACAATCAGTACAATGATAACTATGGGTTGTAATAAAATCCAAAAAATATGGCTAAGCACACAAGCTAATGGTTTCCAAGAAGAATCACAGCCTACTACAAAACAATACAAGAAACCTACAATGGTGCCAATCAATGAATCCCAAGGCTCACCAAGCCCTACAGTGCTATTCTCTAGCAACATCCCCTCTGCAAGAGGTCCTCCAACTCCTTATAATGCCTCTATAGATCCGATCTACTACAAAGCCCCAATTTACATGGGTCCTCACGTGACGCTTGCAGGCTATCTCACGGGGCCTCGTGTGACTACCCTTGATCAACCTGTGAGGATGCCTCCTACCATGGCTGTGAGAAATCTTATGATGTTCATGGATATGATAAATGGATCCCTCCTGAAACTAATCTAAAACTCACTGTAAATAATTCATGCTAATTGAATTCTCTTTGAAAAAAAATCAAGCACCACAAAGAAATCCAAGAGGACTCCAGATGAATCCATTTCTTGTCTAGATAGGGTGGATATTGTACCACCAAAACTAAACCTACAATGGAAGGGTTTTTACCAAAACCCCCAAAAAAGTGTTAGATACAAGAGAACTCAATAAGATATCAAATAATAATGACAATGAGAAGGGTTTTTCATCTATTTATCCTTCCTTTGGACCTTCTAGATCTTTCCCCCATTTTGACCAAATCAAATATTTTCCCTCCAAGTCCATTTAAATATAATTATTTATTTTATTTAATGTCACTTTTAGGGTTTTTCCATATTTTAACATAGTGACACCTCCTTGAATACCTTTTCCTTGTTTACTATAGCCTACGGGATTCATATAGGATATTGAGTCATCCCTCCATCATGATCAATTGGAAGAGGACATTATAATCCTCCCTTCCAAATATTTCTTGTCCTTAAGCAATTCCAGATCAAGGTGTTTTAAGATATTATCCCCTTCCTAAGTAGAATATTCTGTGGGAAATCCTCTCCATACAACCAAATACTCTCGAATGACCTTGCTTCTAAGTCTCTATTCCCTAATGTCAACTATCCTCTTGGGAGCTAGAACAAACTGGTCTTCCTAATCTAGTGGAGGAAGATCTATCGAGGTGGTGACCTGTTGTCCCAATGCCTTCTTGAGGCATGATACATGGAAGGTATTATGGATCCTACTACCCTCTAGTAGCTCCAACTCGTATTCTACTTCCAAAACTCTCCTGAACACCTTTTGGGTCCTATAAAAGAGGGGCTTAAGCTTCTCTGCACTACTCCTCTTCAGCAACAATTTTTTTTACAATTGTAATATGAGAAATATGATATCTCCAACCTCAAAGATGCATTCTACCCTATATTTGTCTTCATACATTTTCTACTGGTTCTGAGTGACCTGCGGATTTTCCTTCAGGACTCTTAAGATGTCCTAAATTTCCTGTAATCAATCCTTCACCTTAGGAGCTCTTCTCTCTCCAAATGCCAAATCTAAAAAATATGGAGCATCATATCCATACAATTACCTAAATGGGATCATCCCAATGGACATGTGATGAGTGGTGTTGTAGCAATTCTCACCAAGATGAAACCATTTTATCCATGCCCATTGCTTCCCAGACACATAGTTCCTCAGGTACCCCTCAATCCATTTGTTGACTATATTGGTCTTCTTGTCTATCTGGGGATGACAACTAGTGCTAGGTGTCAAATCTGTCCCATATAATATGAACAACTCTTGCCAAAATTCATTGAGAAGCCTGCTATCTCGGTCACTTACTATGTTTCTTGGAAGGCCATGGAGTCTGAATACCTCCCTGAACAATAAATATGCTACTTGAGAGGAATTTTACTCCATTGGAATAACAAAGAAGTGCACATATTTGGTCAACATATCCACCACCACGTAAATATAGTCCATTCCCTGCACCTTTGGTAATCCTATGATGAAATCCATGGAGATGCTTTCCCATTTCTGTTCTAGGATCGGTAAGGGTTGGAGTAGTCCTCCAAGATGTGTGAACTATGAATTTTTTTGTTGACAGGTCATGCATTCCCTCATATGATGAAGTACATCCCCTTTGAGACCCTTCCATGAGAATCTTTCCCTAACTTGCCTGTAGGTTTTGTGATACCCCTGGTTCCCTACCAGTGGTATATCATGTGCTTCCCTCGAAATATTATCCTTGAGTGTGGAATCATGAAAAATATATATCCCATCCTTGTAGTAGGTGATGTCATCTACTATCATGTACTTGTCATCCTAGATACTTCCCTCCATCCATTCACAAGCGAAGGTATTCTTGGAGTAGTCCACCAAGAGAATGGACTTCCAGTCTGTTGAGATCTCAGTCATAGAGAAAGTTGTAGGTCTCCTGTACAAGGCATCATCAACTATATTATTCTTCCCTTTAACATATTCAATGTCGAAATCACATTCCTATACCTTTCTCACCAATTTATGTTGTCTCTCTGTTAGGTCCCATTGCTCCAAGAAATATCTCAAGTTGTTGTGGTTAGTCTGAACCACAAAGTTCCCTCCTACCAAGTACTATCTGAATTTTTCCAATGCATGCATGATGACCAAAATTTCCATATCATATATCGGGTATATCCTCTCAGGACCCCTTAGTTTCTTTCTCTCGAGAGATATCAGATTTTAGTTATACGTCAATATTGACCCTATCCCTTCACCATATACGTCGCACCCTAGGACAAAAGATCGCATAAAATATGGAAGTGATAATATGGGGAAAGTACTCATGACCCTCTTTATTCTGTTAAATTCCACCCGTGTATCCTTTGACCATCAAAATTCCCCCTTCTTGGTGAGGTCCATTAATGGTGCTGCCAATTGTGAAAATCCTTTCACAAATCGTGTGTAATAGCTACATATCCAAAATAATCCTCGTATATCTATGAGTTTCCTGGGGTTGGGCTAGTATAATATGGTATGAATATTCTCTTGATGCACCTTTACTCCCTCAACACATAGCACATGATAGAGGATATCTGTCAAAGCTAACTCACATTTGGCCTCCTTGGAAATAAGAGATTGTTTTTCCATAATGTTCATAATCTCATCCACATGCTTCAGGTGTTCTTCTGACATCCTATTGTAGATGAGAAGATCATCAAATAAAATCGGTAAAACTTTCCTCAACTGTTTGTTGAATATATGGTTCATGCATAACTGAAAGGTAGCAGGTGTGTTGGTCAACCAAAAGGGAATGACCAAGAACTTAAAGTGCCCATAGTGACACTTGAATGTTTTTTTATGGATTTCCTCCTCCCTGACCCAGATTTGGTGGTATCCTAGTCGTAGATCAACCTTTGATAAGTACACCACCCCATGCATCTCATCGATCAAATCATTAATCTGAGGTATTGGGTATCTCTTTTTTATGGTCTTGTTGTTTAGTTCCGTGTAGTCTATGCACATCCTCATAATACCATATTTATTTTTCACCAGTACAATTGATGAGGTGAAAGCATTAAAACTAGGACGGATGTGTCCCATATCTAGTTTCTCGTTTATGGACTTTTATATTTCATCCTTGAATCTCTTAGGATGCCTGTAGGGAATGGTGATGATAGGATTCAACCCCTCTTCTATCTCAATGACATGATCGAACCCTCTGTTAGGTTCTCTCCTTTCTATAAATGATTCAAACACTATCACATGCTTTCTAAGAAATTCCTAGATGTACACAGGGTAATGTTGACATTCTCATGATGGATTCTCCATAACGATCAAGCATTCTATTGTGCAGCATGAATAGGTTAGACATGATCCCGGGGGAACCTATAGACATCCCACTTAGGAAAACTCTCTATCCATCCTTGTCATGGAACTCCATCCTCATGTCCTTATAATTCATGCAGATATCTCCCTAAGAGTATAGCCATTGAACTCCTAGCACCACATGAGTATATGCTAAATCCACAACATAATATTCATTGGTTAACGTGTATTTTCCCAAGGTTACTTTCAGTCTCCTGATCCTATGAGTACACACAATGTTTTACCCATCAACTACTACCATATTGAATCCTTCAAAATCCTCTACAAGGATCTTTCTCTTGGTGACAAGTGCAACGTCAATGAAGTTGTGGGTGGCCCCACCTTCCACCAATGTCGTAACCCTCTTCCATTGCACAATACATATGACACTAAAATTATAGTATTTAGGGACCGCTGAAAGTGTAGAAATGGTTACTCCCTTGGGGCTATCTTGCATTGGTGCTTGTTCTTTGGTCTGTTGTGGCTCACCACTGTCTTGTCCAACACCTTCTTCATCCCCATCATCCTCCTTGTCGGAAAATACCTTGATGTAATGGACCTTACCTTTACCTATACATATATGACTTGGTTCCCATATACCTTTGCAATTGAAGCATATTTTTTTCCTCCTTAGTTCTCTCTGAGTCTCCTCATCTGTCATGTCCTTCCCTGTCCATGAATTTTGTGGAAGCCTTGTCTCCTTACCTCCTTGAGGGATGAAGGATTTCATCGATACCTTTTTGTTTACTACGTCCTTCATGTCCTAGAATCTCATGATGGATTCATTCATGTGGTTGGCCTAAATTCCTTCACCCATCCTCTCATGGGTTCAACTAGACCTTCTGTGAATAACATCACCAATCTTGGTTGAGAGATATATGTCAACATAACTTCCATCCTTTTGTAAATCTACAATGTATGCTTCTGGAGTGCATGTCTATTTCAACTGTTCCAACTCCCTAAAATGTATATTAGGGTCCTTCTGGTCAAACATCTTCATCAAGTTCTAAGTGAAGTCCACATATGAAGTGATGTTGGCGTGCTCTAATGTCACTAGCCCATGGTACCACCATTCATGAGCTTCTCCTTCCAAGTGAAGGGTAGCATACTTAATTGATTTGACTTAGTCATAGGATTGAGTTGGAGATAAGTATCCAACTTATGCACCCAGGCCTTGGCCATGCTCTTTGCAGAACCATTGAAGGGTGGAATAATCAACCTTCCCACCTTACACACAAGATCAAAGTTCTACTATCTTTGTTCTCCCCTATTCCCCTCTTTTAGACCATATTTATGTTTAAGGTTGCATAAATATTTATAGGAAACTTTCTCCTAGATATCTTCATGTACCATCTCATACTCCCTGTATGAGTTAATATAAAACCCCTGATCCGGTTTCTTTGGTGCCTCCATAGGCTTCTCTGTTAGGAACTATGGTAATAAATTCCTACGGATATTTAGACTCGTGTTCTAGATTAGGGTATGAATATTACTACCTTTTGTATAAGATCCACTTTCTTTATGGATTCCATCTAACTGGTTCCGATTGGGGCCTCTAGGGTTTTGATTTTCTTGTGTGTTGGTAAAGAACTATGTCATGACTCGTGTTAATTATCATTTTTAACTGACCATGCATTCCAATATCCATGATACTCTATCTTAACCATGGTACCCCATGCCTCCTTTTGGCCATGACTTTGTGTGATTTGCTTCTGTTTCTTTTTTCGATGACTCTCGAGAGGCATGTCCCCCATGTCCTTTTAATCTAGGAATCAATGTAGTCACATGATGGAAGAATCACTAGCTCTGGTACCAATGTAATGTCCCCTACTAGGTTGGTTGGATATATTTCGTTTCTTCCCCAAATTATTGTTCCTTATTAAGTTAATGTGTTCTTAACATCTTATAAAAAAATTTACTCAAAGAGAAATATTGTCAAATATATAGAAAACAATATTTAGAGAAGATAACCCTGGCATATTTTTATGGATGGAAACTCCCAAAAATTAGTACAATGATAAATATGGGTTGTAATAATAGCTACAAAACATGGCTAAGCACACAAGCTAATGGATTCCAAGAAACATCACAATTTACTACACAAAAATACAAGAAAGATGGAATGATGCCAATCAATGAATCCCAAGGATCTCCAAGACCTACACTTCTTTTCTCTAGCAACGTCCCCTCTTTAATTAGTCCTCCAACTCCTCATAATGCCTCTACATATCTGATCTGCTGCAAACCCCCAATTTACATGGGTCCTTGTGTGATGCCTGTGGGGTGTCTCTCGGGGCCTTGCGTGAAGACCTTTTCTCAACCCATGGGGATGCCTCTTGCTATGGTTGTGTGAAACCCTGATGTCCGCGGATATGATAAATGGATCCATCCTGAAACTTTCCTAAAACTCACCACAAATAATTCGTGCTGACTGAAATATATCTGAAGAAAAATCAAGAACCACAAATAACTTCAAGAGGACTCCAGATGAATCCATTTTTTGTCTATCTAGGGTGGATATTGCACCGCTGAAATTAAACCTGCAATGAAAGGGTTTTTCCCAAAACCCCAATGAAAATGCTAGCTACAAGAGAACTCAATAAGATATCAAATCATAATGACAATGAGAAGGTTTTCTCCTCTATTTATCCTTCATTTGGACCTTCTAGTTATTTCCCCCATTTTGACCAAATAAAATCTTTTCCCTCCAACTCCATTTAAATATAATTATTTATTTTATTTAATGTCACTTATAAGGTTTGTCCATCTTTTAACCTAGTGACACCTCCTTGACTCCATTTTTCCTTGTTGACTATAACCTATGAGAGTCGTATAGGCTATTGATTCATTRCTCCATCACGGTCAAATATTGGAAGAGGACATTGCACAATCATTGATCCATAGAGTCTCATATTTTCTTCTTTGGATTCATCATCTTTCCTCAACTTGCAACTAATCACCATAGGAGTACTTACGAGTTTTCAATCTTCGATTTCAAACTTCGTCAACATCTCTTTGATGTACTTGGTTTGAAAAATGTGTTGGCGTTACTTCACACACACCTAGGATTTATTTTTCCTAAGGTTTTTCCTTGTTTATTAGTCATTTATCCAGTCTCCTATTTTCTAGGAGAGAATATTCCACCTGGAGAATATTCTCTGCAATTGACACTTCAGTTTGACTAGTTGAGTTGAGTCTAGATGCTGCATTCATTTTATCACCATGCAACATTGGGATCATCACCATGATAATGCACACTTTCCTTGGGATCATCACCATATTGGCATTACCCTTGATTCCTTGATCTAGTCCTCACTACACTCTGTTCAGTCAGTTAACTGAAGACTAGTTGACTAGTTAACTCAGCTAGGTGGTAGTTCACTCCCGTAAGTGCCTGAGAGACTAGACTAGGTGGTATTTAAGTCTCGTAATTGTTGGTGTGCATCCATATCACTCTAGAACACCACTATGGCGCATTGGTTCTCCTCCAATGCGCATTAATTGAGTCATATAGGGTATATATTGTGTAAATTATTCATTATTCATTACGGTTAATGAGAATTCTTCCATTCTTTATCTCCTTCTTATTCTTTCTTAGTTTCTCTCTACAAATGTGTGTAGTATTTTATAGCTAGATATATTATATGAAGTTTCAACACATTTACATGGTATCAGAGATGATGGGTTGCCAAGAAAAAGATACACTAACTTTTTTTTACAGGTACAAAAGATTGAAGACAACGGAAAGATGGATTTCCCCAAAGAATTCATTCTTACACCTTACAATTAATTTACATGGAAGGAGAAAATAGTCATACATATCTGAACCAGAGGATTGTATAGGTTAACCTTGAATACAGATACATAACTGACATCAACCATACAAAAATCCAAGTATTTAACTCAAATGGATGAAGCATTCAGAACAATTTGCAGTCTTATTTCTCTTGATCTCCTTTATCACATATATTCCTTTAAGAATCCTAATGAATCCTGGACCACCTTGGGAGGGCTCTTTGGAAAACAAGATGATATGAGGGGACACATTCTGCAGGTGGAATTTCTCACATTGGATCCAAAAAGATTCGACAATATCCAAGATTTCTTTACAAAATTCAAGGATTTATTGTCGCAACTCAAAGCTTGCAGGGTTGATAAATATAAGGAGAAGAAATAAGGTTCTCATCATTCTCTCCAAACTTGGTCCTGAATTCTCTATATTCATATCCAAATTTCATTTTGTCAGATTCACCTCTGGAGCCACCTGGAAGATGTCGTCTCTTGAGGACTTTATCGAATCCCTGACACTAGAGAAAACCAATCTCATCAACATGGGAACAATCAAAGGCCCAAAGGCGCATGCACTCACTGTGAAATATGGTAGCCATAAATATAGGAAATATAAAGATAAAGACAAAAGGCAAGCTCATGCACATTTGAATAAGGAAGGGTACACAAAACCCATCATCGATGCCTCCAGATCCAAAGTAGAAAAGGGAAGAAAAGGGGAGAAATTCACGTACTGTCACAAAGGATTCCATCCAAAATCCACATGCATGCAAAAAAAAGATCTAATGACTCAAATACTTCCGCAAAAAAACCTTGGAGATCACATTCCCAAGGGTGCTAAGAAGAAGAAGCCAGAAGATCATAATTCCATGAAAGGCAATTCTAGCCATGCCTTGATTGCCATCAACTCCTCTCCCAATGCTTGGATTGTAGATTCAGGAGAATCACAACACATGGATACCTCAAAAGAAATATATTCTTCATTGGATGCATGCAAAGGTCCTCCTATTCTGATGGGGGACAATGTAAGTTTTAAACCTGTAAAGTAAAGCAATGCATATAGATTCTTAAGCAAAACAGAATTTAATCAATGGCTCATACACATAGTACACAAAGATTTATACCAGAAACCCTCAACCGGGGAAAACCTTTCTTATATTCATTATATAGAATTTAACCATTCACCATACAATATATACAATGTTTTTAGGTATTTCATAGATACCAAAACCCTAATCCCTTAATTCGGGATCAATTTAGAAAACCACTAAAAATAGAAAAATCCGCTAAAAATAGTAAAAATCGCGCCCACACACACACATGCAAATAATATAACAAATACCCAATAGAAAACTCTTCTGTCGAAGTCACCGACAAAGGAAGGATTGAACCCACCAATGAAAGATTCGAGAATGTGCCACACATTCCCAAACTTTCCATCAACCTTCTCTCCGTGTATGAGATGACGAATTCCTACACTGGAAAGAAAGTCATATTCACACCAAATTTCCTAGACATATATAACATGCAAACCAACTCCAGGGTTGCTACCGGTGAGGTAAATCATCAGTCTAGATTGTATACATTTTATGAATTCATTGAACCTGATTTTGCTTTACTTCTTACTCATGCTGATGAAAGTAGTAGGATATGGCATAAAAGGTTTGGAAATTTGAATTTCAGATACATGCAACATCTTAGCAAGAAAATATTGGTTGATGGTCTACTAGAAATCCATTTCTCCAAGGGAGTATGTGAGGGATGTGTTCTTGGAAAACACCCTCAAGAGAAATTCGACAAAGGAAAGTCTCAGAGAGATTCTACGCCTTTAGATCTGATACAGAGTGACCTTATGGGTCCTTTTCTGCATCCATCTATCATAAAAGTGAGGTTTGTTCTCATTTTTTTTGATGATTTCTCATGTTTTACATGGATCTACTTTCTCAGGAAAAAAATCCAAGTTCTTTCAACACCTCAAAGATTTCAAAGCCCCGGTTGATACATAGTCCAGAAAAAATATCAAAGTCCTCCAAACTGATAATAGGGGAGAGTATGTAAATAATGAGATCCATAATATTTTCCATGAGGCAGGGATTCAGTTGTAGCACATAGTTCCCTATACTCTGCAGCAAAACAAAGTTGTTGAGCAGAAAAATCGATCTCTAAAGGAGATGGCATCTTTCATGCTACATGCAAAGTCACTACCATAGAGACTATGGGCCGAAGCACTTAATTGTGCAACATACATCCAAAATAGATCTCCCCATAGATCTGTCAAGGATAAGACCCCCTACGAGGCTTGGAGTGGACTCAAACCAAAAGTGACCCACTTTCGTATTTTTTGTTCACGTGTATGGGCCCGAATTCCCTCTGAAAAGAGGAAGGAACTTGATCCAAAGAGAACTGAGTGTATTTTTGTTGGATACTGCGACAGTGTGAAGGGATATAGGCTTATTGATATTTCCTTAGACTGAATCATCATTTTGAGAAGCCTCCTATTGCAATCACTTCCACTAAACCATTGCCCTCCAGGCATATTTTATTGGTTCAATGTTCATATCCACAATATTATGGTGAAGCTGCTGGAAATCCCTTTTGGGAATCTTCCATGCAGGAGGAGTACAACTCCCTCCTTGAGAACCAGACTTGGGATCTGGTTCCCCTTCCTTATGGGAGGAAACTTGTTAGATGCAGATGGGTCTACAAGACCAAGAGTGCAATGGATGGATAGATTAGCATATAAAAAGCCAGGATTTTTGCCAAAGGATTTCAATAGGTGCATGGTATTGACTATGATGAGACCTTCGCTCGAGTAGAACATATGGATTCCATATGATTGGTACTTGCCATTGCGGTAACCATGGTATGGGAAGTCCATTAGATGGACATGAAGAATGCATTTCTTCATGGTGATATCTCCGAGGAGATCTATATGGAGCATCCCTAAGGATTTATGCAGGACTCGTCTTTGGTCTGTCGACTGAAAAAGTCCCTTTATGGCCTCAAGAAGGCTCCGAGGGCATGGTATGCAAAGATGGACTCCTAGTTGTTGTCACAAAACTTTGTACAATGTAAAACATACCCAAATGTATACATGCTTAGGAAAACTGATTCACTTCTACTCTTATTTCTGTATGTTGATGATTTGTTGATCACCTATAGCTTGACTTCAACAATTATTGCAGTCAAGAGGATTCTACATGATAGGTTTTTGATGACGGACATGGGTCCACTACAATTCTTTGTTGGACTCGAGATCAGTCAGGATGCATCATGCATCAAACTGTCTCAGGCTAAGATGCATGAGATCTCCTTGAGAGATTTCACATGACAGACTACAAGTATGCTCCGACTCCTTTCCTACTAGTTGACAACACACTATAT
>JASDQU010214697.1:18283-36654 GCA_032191745.1 Picea mariana | reverse complement strand
TTCTGTCCATATTTCAGCAAAGAAAAGATAGATAGGTGTGTTGTTATTTGTTGGGAAAGTATATGTTAAATTTATCTAACTGAAAACTACTTGCAAGGGCACCCAATCACTGAAATAACAACCTTAATATATCAGCAAAACAAAACTACAGTTGGCTGTCATAAAACAGCAGAAAGCCATTTTATAACAACAGAGAAACTTAGTGTCTTAGCTTGGTCAAAGACAGACCAAGAAGATTGTTGATAGTTCCTGGATTTTCTACATCACACAACTGTAATCATCAACAAGAATGAGATTTGATGCTAATTTATAAACAAAGAATGGAGGAAGAATTAAAAATGATATCAAAGGAAACATGTTTTCCCTTTGGACTCTTGGCTTGTACACGCTGCCAACCATAATAAGTAGTTTCCATAATTTGATTTAAATTTTTTTTTTTTTTGACCTTATATCTCAAAGCTTGTATAGTTTTCCAACAATTATAAGTGTGGATCCAAGAATTTTGCATATTATTTGGTTACATTATAGCGAAGCATGGGGCTATATTGTTGTGAAGTATCGATACATCCCCTGTTATTTGGAGGGTTGGAATGTATGAGAGTCATAGGAAAGAATTCTTGATAAACTACCTTGTTAAATAGGTTGGTAATTGTGTGCATCAAACGAGACAATTGAAATTTTATGGTAGAAGTGCCCTCAATTATGAATTCAATGTGTTTTTGATTACATAGAGAAGACAAATCTTTCTTGTGAATGGAAGATATGTTTTCCTTATCACAAGAAGTCGTTGATAATCATTGTATGTGGCTCAAGACTAGCGTGGATAGTGAGAGGGTCAATCTTGGCTCAAGAATAGTGTGGATAGTGAGAGGGTCAATCTTGAATTTTTTATCAACACAGGCATCGAGACCTCCATGGAAATCAAGAGTATAATACACTAATCTTCTTTCAAGCAAGGTATCACGCCAAACTCAAGACTCTTGTATCTGCCAAATTATTGCAAAAAAATGTTGAAGCAATAAAAAATATAGATTTTCTTTTGTAAAACCTGGCTTTAAAATAAAAAAATACAAAATAAGAATTGGGTTTAAACCAATGTTACCTTTATTGTCTTGGTGAATTTATTGGCAAGGGTCGGGAATATAACTTATCGACAACATTGTGGAAAACATTGGAAATTATTGAAAAATATCGGGCAACTTAAAAAAATAAAACAATACTCATTTTTTGTTCAATTTTTAAAACATCTAAAGCAACAACAACATCGAACAAACACATTGATACATAAATATGGAAATAAAACTGATATATAAGACGTATAAGATGTCAAGTTGTACATCACACATTGACACTGAAATATGAAATCTTTCTCGAGTCATAAATCTTGATAGGATGATAGAAAATCACATCAAAACAAAAATAAATGTTTCTCATGAGATGAATCATGGCAATGAAAACAACAAATTTCTCCTTGTTTGCTTGATGGAAAATGGTCACAGTTTCTTAGAGCTCAATCCCTTAACTCACTTTTGTAAAATGAGGGTTAAAAGGCCAAGAATCTGGTTATAAGGCAATATTGATGCAGATAGAGCGATAATTTCCATTTATCGTGGAAATTATTTAAATTGTTGCAATAATTTCAAAAATGAAATTATCACGATAATTATCGCTGATATTATCAGCTTAGGGAATGACTTGCAATTTATTGCGATATTGGCGATATATCGCCGATAAATGTAACACCAGTTTCGACCAAAAAATCAATCCTAGCTTACTTTGCTTGAAAGGCCTTTTGGTTTCTTGGTTTCTATCAGAAAGTAGTTTGTAATGTCCCCCACCTCTTGATAAGAGGTTATGAGAGACTTAGTAGTCTAGTTGTCCCTACTGTTGATGATTACAGCTGCGTGAGACATCCTTCAGGACACAGACCTGAGAGAGAGCCCATGAGTTGGGTGTGTTGTTCCTATCTGAGACAGAACTTGAACGTTATGCTGGCCTCCTCTGTGTAGAGAGTTGAGATGATACTCTAGATGATTCTCCTGTGTAGCGCAATGAGAAAGAAGATCTGCTGAGTTGGACGTGCTTGTGGCTGAGCACAGGTGATCGTGTGGAAAAGCCTATGAGTTGGGTGCATCGTTCTGAGACAGAGATGAAGCGATGTATTAGCCTCCTCTGAGCAGAGAGTTGAGATGATGTGATACTCCAGATGATTCTCCTGCGTAACGCAGTGAGAAAGAAGATCTGTTGAGTTGGACGTGCCTGTGGCTGAGCATAGGTGAACGTGATCCTAGTGGCTGAGCACTAGTGAGTGTGGTTCTCCTGTGAGACGCAATGAGATAGAGATGTGGACATCCCCGTGGCCGAGCACAGATCGACGTGCTCCTAGTGGTTGAGCACTAGTGGGTGTATGAGATCCCTTGCTATATTGTTCAAGAGTCAAACTTACCTGTAACCCTATTTGTGATGTAAAGGGTACAGGTCGGCCCCACCATAAAGTGAAAGATAATTAATGTAAAAGATAATTAATATGGTAATTATTAATTATATTTTGTGAGTTATTGAGGTCGGCCCTGTTGTGCCAATAGACACCACTGTTGATAGGTTCAATCTAATATAAGTAAAGGTAAATTCCCCATTGAGGAATCATATCACAAGTGTGAGTTTGGAAATTTCAGCAAACACTTGTTCTTGAGAAAAGTGCGCACCTCTCTTGGGCGCTATTCTTCTAGGGTTTGTGAGCACCCTCTTGTGTGCTAGGTCTTTATGGTGGTGGAGGTCTTTCTCTTGAAGAATATAGCAAAGGATTGGCTGGGTTTTCTTCCCTTGTTTAGAAGGGTTTCCCAGGATACTTCTAGTGTACTTGTGCATGGTGTTTCTTCTTGTGATCTTGGTTGCTGCAACAAATTGTTTATGGTTTAAGTTAAATGCTAAAATGGAATGAACTTCATGCTTAAGCTTAGCTTATTGAAAAATCAACATGGTATCAGAGCATAGGTCTTGAAGAACCCATTGCACAAACAATTTTCAGTCATCCTCTCTCTCCTACAAAACCGTACGACCCTCCTAGGGTTTCCAGAAATTTCGTATGACCTACCCCTACGAGAAGTTTTAGTACTTGTCACTTGGACGTTGGGGCTAAAAAGAGCATAGGAGTGTACGGCTCCTTCAACGCACCTCAAACAAGCTTCAGATTGCATTTTCGAGCATTTTGACTTTTTGGCCCTAATGTTTCTAGGGTTTCGCTAATTTCTGCAGAAATCTCAGAATTAGGGTTTCTGCAACTCTTTGAAGGAGCTCTTCAGTTCACCAGTGTTCTCCTATCTTTCAAAGCTTATTGTTGGCAGTCATAAGTCCAACAAAACCTAAAAGTGCTAGCCTAGCCTAGCTGTTAGGTTTTCTAGCCCAGTTGACAAGGGTTTTTGAAGAATCTAAAATTATGATCAACAAAACTATGATGGAAGATAAGCTTGATGGATCAAGCAACTTCAAGTTCCTGGAAGTCAAGACTTCAGAGGAAGACTTATTGTGGGTGATACAAAAAGGTTTACTAGAGACATCTATCGATGAATGGAAGGAAGATGACGTCAAGACAAGGAAGCCAATCATCTACTCAAGCTCTTACATTGAAGGGCCAGCTTCAAAATAACAAGATGACAAAAGGTGACACTGTGACTACCTTCTTCATGAAGATCTCAGAGGACAGAGATCAACCGGGTGCCATTGGAGAAATGATATCAGCACCCTCAGGTATGCACTTGTATATATGATTTGTATCATTGTCATGAGGGAAATTGAAGGAGGAAGGAACCTTTGCTAAAGTCATGGATCCAGAGGGATCTCAGTGCATTCAGAGGAACAACACACTGGAAGTGAAGACTCCAGGTTTGGATTGTTTTAATTATCACGCCTCTAAACTACATTTCTAAAGGTTGCTACATTACAAGTAGGTGTTGTAGCTGTGACAACAATCCTTAAATTGTTTTGATTCTAGAGATATACTCATTATTCTCCTTTAGGAGATATTCTTGTTTTGTTTCCTTTCGTTTGTTTTCTTGTTCCAGGCAGGTTAACAACAAAGGAAGATGGTTATACTTTAGACTTCAGAGGGAGTCAAAGCAATTTGAGGAGGAAGAATAGAACCATCATTGAGGCAACCAATGCAATAATGCCTGATCAAAATCTTTCTATGATTCTATGGGCAAAAGCATCCATGACACAGTATATGTTTAGAATAGGAGTCTTCACCAGATTTTGAAGAAACATAACTTCCGAAGAAGCCTTCATCGGAGTGAAGCCCGAGATTCAACACTTCAGGATATTTGGGTGCCCAGTGTATTTTCATGTATCCAAAGAGAAGAGGTCCAAGCTAGACCCTTTAGGGAGAAAGGATACATTTATGAGATAACAAGTGAATCTTCAAAGACATATTAGATCTACATCCCCGGCCAGAGATAGATTGAGACAAGTAGAGATGTTTCCTTTGAAGAAGAGATATCCTGTCAAAGATCCAGAGAATCTCATATGGAGATTGACAGTGAGACAATACCTTTTCCCCCTTTAGCAGTTCAAAGGGAGACAAACATTATTCCAGCCTATCTAGTTGCTCCAGTTGATATGCCCAGAGATATTGTAGTAGGGCATAAAAGGCCTGCCTAGGCTCAACAAACTCTGCAGGAGGCAGAGGAACACACAAGCTCCTCAAGGCACATCTCAAGAAAGCAAAAGAGATTTCTTGAGCTACCCTTCAGTCATGAGCCACTTCATTTATTCTGAGCCTTCTTGTCATGGAGAAGCGACAGTTGAACAGGTATGGCAAGATGCCATGACAAAAGAATACCAGTATATCTTAAAAAATGATGTATGATATATTGTTCAGAGACCAGAAGGGAACTCTGTGGTGACTTCCAAGTGGATCTATAAGATCAAGCATGCAACCGATGGAAGTATCGAGAAATACAAAGCGAGATCTGTAGCCAGAGGATTCTCACAAATAGAAGGAGTTGTTTATGATGAGACACTTGATCCAGTAAGCCCGATACACTTCCATCCGTACTACCATCCATGAGTTGGAAACTACATTTGATAGATGGATTCTTGATGAGTTTGGTTTTCAACGAGAGTGTTGCTGATCCAAACCTATATTATTACATTGTTGGTGACGAGAGCCTGATTTTGTTGACTTATTCAGAAAGCCTTGTTGTTGGATACAAGTAAGCTTTGACTTTTGATTTCGAGATGAAGGATCTGGGTATGATGCACTACTTCTTGGGACAAGAAGTATGATAGAGGACCGATGAGATTTTCCTGAGTCAAGGAGAATACACAGTAGGGGATATTAAAGAAGTTCAGCATGACTAAATACAAATCCATGCCTACACCGATGGTGATGAATTTGAAGAAAATTAATGATGATGATTCAAACGAGATTGATCCACAGTTGATTGGATCACTCTTGTATCTGGTTAACACCAGACCTGATTCATGCTATGCAGTGAATGTACTTAGTTAATTCATGAGTCAGTTGAGATAGACTCACGAGATAGCAGTAAAACATGTATTGAGATATATACGAGGCATAGTTGGATATGGCCTGAGATATGCCTCCAGTGTGGACTTGAGTTTGTAGGTATATGTCGATACAGATTGGGCAGAGAGTACAGTGGACCGGAAGAGCACATTTGGTTGTTGTTTTTCCTTGGGGTTTGCCACGGTTTCCTGGTGCAGCAGGAAACAAAGCTCTGTGGCCTTGAGTACCGCAGAAGCAGAGCATATAGCATTGAGTGTGGCAGTCCGCGAAGTAGTGTGGCTTCACAAACTTCTGACAGATTTATTTGATCATGAGATGGATCCTACTACTATTCATTGTGACAACCAGAGCTGTGTGAAGCTCTTTGAGAACTCTGTGTTTCATGATAGATTGAAACACATTGAGATAAAATATCATTATATCAGAGACATGATGCAGAGGAAAGCAATACACGTGCATTACCTTCCTACACATGAGCAGATTGCAGATATCTTCACCAAACTGCTTACCAATATGAAGTTTGAGTACTTCTGTGAGAAACTGGCTTGGTGGAGAATACCTCTCTAGTTGAGAGGGAGTGTTGGTGACTTCAACCAAGATGAAGTTCGAGTACATTCGTGCAAGATTTGGCCTGATGGAGAAAGCCTCCCTAGCTGAGAGGGAGTGTTGATGATTACAACTGCGTGAGACATCCTCCACGACACAGACCTATGAGAGAGCCCATGAGTTGGGTGTGCCCATGAGATGGGTGTGTCCATGAGATGGGTGTGTGGTTCCTATCTGAGACAGAACTGGAACGTTATGCTGGCCTCCTCTGTGCAAAGAGTTGAGATGATACTCCAGATGATTCTCTTGTGTAACGCAGTGAGAAAGAATATCTTCCGAGTTGGATGTGCCTGTAGCTGAGCACATGTGAACGTGTGGAAAAGCCCATGAGTTGGGTGCATCGTTCTGAGACAGAGATGAAGCGATGTATTAGCCTCCTCTGAGCAGAGAGTTGAGATGATGTGATACTCCAGATGATTCTCCTGTGTAACGCAGTGAGAAAGAAAATCTGTTGAGTTGGACGTCCCTATGGCCGAGCACAGGTGAACGTGATCTTAGTGGCTGAGTACTAGTGAGTGTGGTTCTTCTGTGAGACGCAGTGAGATAGAGATGTGGACATCCTTGTGGCTGAGCACAGATGGATGTGCCCCTAGTGGCTGAGCACTAGTGGGTGTATGAGATCCCTTGCTATATTGTTTAAGATTCAAACTTACCTGTAACCCTATTTGTGATGTAAAGGGTATAGGTCGACCCCACCATAAAGTGAAAGATAATTAATGTAAAAGATAATCAATATGGTAATTATTAATTATATTGTGAGTTATTGAGGTGAGCCCTGTTGTGCCAATAGACACCACTGTTGATAGGTTCAGTCGAATATAAGTAAAGGTAAATACCCCATTGAGAAATCATATCACAAGTGTGAGTTTGGAAATTTCAGCAAACACTTGTTCTTGAGAAAAGTGCGCACCTCTCTTGGGCGCTATTCTTCTAGGGTTTGTGAGCACCCTCTTGTGTGCTAGGTCTTTATGGTGGTGGAGGTCTTTCTCTTGAAGAATATAGCAAAGGATTGGCTGGGTTTTCTTCCCTTGTTTAGAAGGGTTTCCCAGGATACTTCTAGTGTACTTGTGCATGGTGTTTCTTCTTGTGATCTTGGTTGATACAACAAATTGTTTAAGGTTTAAGTAAAATGCTAAAATGGAATGAACTTCATGCTTAAGCCTAGCTTATTGAAAAATCAACACCCACTAAATTATAGTCTCATGAGTCATGGGGACTAAGAAACCCCAAAATATTTACCTAAGCACAATGTTATAATTTAAAAGTGACTTTGGGGAGAAAAGGTAAAGTAAGTGGAGGAAAAGACCACATGAGGAAAAACAAAGAGTTAATCTTAGAAGGTGGTCAACTAACTCAACAGAGAAATAGAACAGGGGTATAAAAAGAAAAGGAGGGCGTCTCACTCATCATTCGAGATATTATTACTTTTGCATCTTGAGCTCTAGAGCCAAAGACGTTTTGAGGGTTTTGGGATAACAAACCCTAGAGATCAGCTTGGTGGTGAAAGATCCCACCTATCCTAGTCCAAGCTTGGTCACAGAGGTGCAATATTTCTCCCCCACCATTCTACAACAGCTACAGGTTACTCAGTCAGTGAAGAAAGAAGGAATGCACAATTTCTGGGGTTTTCCAGCAGGAGGGCGCACTGATTGAAGGAGAGATATTCGATCTGGAGAGAGGAAGGGGTTTTGGTGGCCAAAACCCATCTGGATCTGATTGATAGGCCTTGGGCACCTTTCCTATGTCATTTTTGAGGAGCTTTCTTCAGTATATGATTTATTTGGAGCTTGGCACAATTTCTAGAGGAGGGCGCACTACATTAGAGGGATTCCTTCATTTGGGGTGTCATAACACCTCCATTCAGCTTGAGACTTTGCCTAGGGGTTTGTAATCCCTCGATCTACTATTCTACCAGTTTTGGAGGGTTTTGGAGGCCTAGAGGAGGGAGGCCGAAATCTTGGTGATCTATAGCCACAAAGAAGTGCGCAACTCAGCCAGGGAGAGGGTTTCCAGCTATCAGAGGGAAAGACATTAATCTTGTATCTTCCTACAGGTGATTGGTTGGCCTTTGGAGGCTTGTATTTTCTCTTTTCTACCATATTTGAGGGTTATCATCAGTTGGTTGCTATATCTCAGTTATTCTATTCTAGATCTGCAGATCTATTGTATCAAGATCTTCTACTATCTAAATAAAGGTCAGATCCGAAGTTGTTGATTTGATATTGTGTTGACTCTCTTGTATCTTGTCATTGGATGTGTTATTTGTTGTATTCTTGTTCCTTGCACACTGTAAACTCCACATAAGCTCCATAGTGCAATCCTTGAAGGCAGATCTGCAAAACAACAAACAAAAACTTAAAAAACAAAGCATAAAACCTAAGTTTTCAAGCAAAAAACAACTTGGGAACATTACAATGGTATCATAGCGTTAAATCCTCCCAGCTTGTTGGGATTAGCGCGTGCAAAAGTTCAGTGGTATCTATATGGGAAGGCGTAGAAAAGAAACATGTGAACTAGAGGCAAAAATGGAAGGATCAGGTGATGACAGTGAGCCACAGGTTTTAACATGTATAGCAAAGGAGTTGAAAAGCTCCATAGACAATACCCGGTATACACTTCAACACCATCTATAGGAAACGCAGGAGACAATGCGTAGGGGACAGATTGAAATGAAGGAGACCTTGGAAAAATTAAATGCTAGCTAGGACAAGATTGCACAACTCTTGATGCAGATGACCCATGGGTGGAATGGTCCAAACATCAATGCAAACATGGAAGCCAGTGGTTCTCATGGGGGAACTAGACATTATCATGAGCATGATCTTCACTACCATACAGAGGGACAAAGCTTTAGAGGGGAGACTTCTAGGGGGCATGTTATCGCACAGTTTGTAGCTAGGTCAAGTGGCTATGAAGTAGAAGGCCAAACTGGCGTAACAAGAACCTATCCCACCCAATGTCACCACGATGGGGAGGTTCTTTCTCTTTAGGGAGGTTAGGCCCAGGGGAGACGTCCCCGATAACCTGGGGCTTTGAAGAGGCAAAGGTTTAAAAGTCAAAGTAAAGTTCCCCCTTCACAGGTCACCACCAAAATAGATAGTCCCGGCTAAACAACCAATAATGAAGTGTAGGCCCAAAGAAGAACACCTGCCCGGGACAAAGCAAACCAATATATATATATATATATATGCAAGCTATGATTCGTTGGGTTAGTACTTCATAAGACTATCTGATATCAATATATAAGCAATTGCAACAATAAATATTGACGAAGTCAATGTTTGTTAATATAGCAATGAAATAATGTTACTTCACCAATAAATATCAAGATGTTATAGCAATCAATGTATCCAATCAATCCCTCATTCAATAAATGATTAAAACACCATCCAATTGCTTAATGTATAAAAAATGTTGCGTCAAGATGAAATAACCAAGTGTGACGTCAGCTTTTTCAGGGTTAATAGTTAGTTAGGGTTTCAATTTATAAGAGTTTGAGAGTTGTTTTAATCACTTTCACTTCAACGTTGGAGGCTAAAGACCAGTGCCTAGGGTTATGGAGTCAAAAGGTGAAGGACGCACAAGTTGAAGGGGATGAGATTCAAAGGACAAGAGGGAAAGGTTTCAAGGTGCTGCAATAGCAGGGCCTTAAAGACAGAACCCTAGGGGAGAGAGGCTCACTTCGGTGTTGCTTAAGCAAGGCCTCGTGCTCTCTCCTCCTTCCCAGCAAACAGCTAGCTCAAAGACAAGTAAAATCAAGACAAGAGAGTTTAAAGAGGGAGAATGTTGCAAAAGCAAGGCTCTTTCATCAAACCCTAAAAGAAAAACGACCCTAGGTGTAGATAACCTAGGCCTGGGACGTCCTCTTCCTCTTGAAGTTTAAAGGTACGGCTAGCTTAGGGAAGAAGAAAGAAAGAGTGTAGCAATGGCTAGGCTCTCTTCTTCTTCTTCAATGGCTAAAAGGTTTTTCTATTAGGGGACATGAGACAACGACCTACTTGTGTGTTTGTCCCCTAGGGTTTTGTTTCAACAATATTTTATAAATAAATGCAAGAAATTAAACTACAACCATTCAATCAAGAAGTTTTGCAGAAAAATACTTACAAATCACCAAGAAAATAGCATGCAAACCCTAGTTGTAAACCTTCCTTCAAGAAAAACACCATAAATTGCCAGAAATCTCCTCTCCAAACAAGTGCGCCTTCCTCAAAATAGCCAATAACCTTAATAGGGCGCAAAAATCAGACCTCACTAGGAGAGTGAGTGACGAGTTATGTCAAAATAAGGCTAAAACTCCTTAATATATAGTGTATCAATGACCTTAATTAATTTTAGGTCATAAAAAATGGTCGACAAGACCAGAATACTGTTTTTACATTAAATTGTCAAATTAAAACCCTAACTGAGCTATAATAAAGGTAAAAGCCCCTTCAAGGGAGGCGCTAGCCCTTTTTAGGGCAGATGAGACATCCAGGAGCAAAACGTTAGCCCCCCAGGGGCTTCTCCAACATGCCACACGTGCCACTGCTGCCTAGTCTGCCTCCGAGAATGACCATGAAGCTGGATGACGTCATGGTAAGGATGGGGACGCTCTGAGCCTTCCAAGGCCAACGTTCCACTGAAAAGGGGTCATTCCCCCTAGGCCGGGCTCTGCCAAAGTGCCTCTGGTGAAACGTCCTCTTATTCTCCGGTGCAAAACCCCGGTCAAACACTGTCCTGTCTCTGCCCCTCTAACGGGGTCTCAACAACCATCTGATGGGCTCTTCAGCCCCATGAAGGTCTGATCCAGGTGGATCATCTCAAAATTCGATAGAGTTAAAGTATTCAAAATGCAAAGTAAAGCTTACAAAGTGGAAGAGCTCGTCAGGAGCTTTCTGGTGACGTTCGTTTCAGGAAAAACAGCCTCCAGATGACATAGATATCAGCAGTGGAAGTTTCATCAAAGATGGTGAAAAATGGTTAGAAATGGTTAAGAAATGTAATTTGGGGCTATGGGAATTGAACCCAAGACTTTGTGAAAAGGCCACCATGACCCCATGGTTTGGAAAAAAAGGGGTGGTCAAGGGCTTAGCCCTTAACCTTGCCAACACCGAGCCCCCCCTTGGTATTTAAATGTTATTATAAGCCATGCCATATGCCTCCATAAATTATATGCCAAACATATATATTAAACCAACCATATAATATAATGCGCCATACCATATCAAATCGCGCCATATATATATACCATATATATGCGACTTCATAAGTTATAACCATATAATATATACCATGTATTAAACCAAATGCGCCCAAAACCATATGTTAAAACGATATGCCATATCATATGCGTGGGAGGAGAAGCCCGCAGGTTTGACCCCGAGACTTCCGCCCTCCCTAATCACCATAGCTACCAATGCGCCACCGCCATGGGACGTGGCAAGAAGTGGCGAAGTAATATTAAAAGTTGCCGAGATTTGGGGGATTTTGGAGGGCGCGTGGCCCATAGCTTGCGCCTCCCTAAACCATTGTTTTTTTCATTATTTAAATGAGGCATGGGCACGAATCCCGAGGATGTGTGGGAGTTTTGATGCAGGTAGAGACATGCATGCAGATCGAGGTGGTTCTGCACAGTGACTGAAGTGAATTTGCATGCAGATCGAGGTGGTTCTGAGTTTGCACGCATCTCGAGGCCGTACAGACTGTACAAATCAGAGGCAGATTTTGGGAATTGTGCCAAGAAGGGCATTCTGAGTCCAGTTTCTGAAATATATCGAGTTTATATTGAAAAGTCTCGGTTTTTCGCAAGGATTCCAGATCCAGCTTCAGTTTTTGCATTCAGGCATCCAAACAGAAAAGTGCTCACAAAATCTTTTAGATATACCGAAAGGTATTCATGTTCATACTTAAAAGTCTCAGAATTTCATCTAGCAGTTGTTGTTGAAGTCTGTTACTATATATGACAGACAGAAATCAGAAGTCACTTTGTAAGCATTTGAATACTTAATCTATCGGCCTTCCCATTTGGAAAGTGGCCCGAAGACGTAGCCACGGGGTCTGGTGAACTCCGTTACCAATTCTTGTTCATAGATGGTTTGCTTACATGTTTATGTGCTCATGTGCTTGATGGATGTTCTTTAATTTTGCATTACAAAGGTGGTTAACAGTTAAACTTCACATGCAAATAATGGTTAAAGATCTTGAATTTTAGATCAAGTTAAATTACAGATCAAGGTCCGAACTAATCATCTCCCCATGTGTACCGGTCCAAATCGTACCTGTCCATCGGGCATGGTCTTGCACATCAAAAACTACGCCCTCCATGGGCACATTAGTCATAGGGATCATAGCAATGTCAATCACATTTCATCATTAATATTATCAAACATATGCATAAAAACCCTGATATATCGTTCAATAGCTCAAAGACATTACAAAAATCAACAATACAAGATCGAAGAAAGGGACAAGACATCCTATTGGGATAGCATCCACAAGAGAAGGGAAGTTCCCAAGAAGGTTTCATCCAAGCCATGTAAACGAGGTGATGTGGCTAGGGGATGTCCAGACAAATGGGTAGAGTGAAAGCCAAGGATGTATAATGTTATCTGTGTTTGCCTTTGTAGAAGGCGAGCTATACCCGTCATGGATGCAATTTTTTCGAAGCCCGTTCTTGCCTTTATTCTTTCTTTATTTGCTTTTTCTTCTTCTTTTTCTTTTTATTCAAGGTCTAACCGGAGGACACTGCCTTGGCATGGTGACCAGAGCTGACAGTGTTACCCACAAGTACTTTCACAGAGATGAGAAGGCTTGCTCGTGATGAGAGCCCCTTTCCCTTGGCCATGCAACCAAAGGTCACTGCCTTGGCGTGGTAACTAGATAATGGCAATGTCATACTGTTAGGTACCCATGAACCTAATAAGCTGGCTCGTGATGAGACCCCCTATCCTCTTGGCTAGGTCTTGTTTATTATTTTTCGGGTCCCTCTTGTTTCTTGCTGAGAGGCTTTTTATTGCCTTCTCGGGGATCCCTGGGCGAGGCATCTTGAGGTTTTATTTCTAGGCTTTTATCTTTTACCAACTGCTTTTACCTTCTAGGCCTTTAGCCCCTTCTTCCCACAAGATAAGGTGCAACCCTACAAACAGGTCATTCCAATGCCCGGACAAGGGGAATGGGATAAATGAGCGGGAAATAAGATGAAAAAGTGGTGGTATGATGGGAGCGGACGATGGCTCTTCAGAAATCTCCCCGGTGGCAAACCAAAACCCATGGGTACAGGCTTGCTAGGACATCCTGTCAATCTCCCCAAAAATGGTCAAGTGGGTTAATGTAAGATCCAAACAGTCGTCAGAGATAAAAGGAATCAGATGCATATATCCAAAGGTTATAATGATCAAAAGTGACACATACCATGATACCTGGACCAATTACCTCATGGAGCAAGAGCCTTCTCCGATACAAGACCAAGCCGATGGTGATGGATGCTGCTGCTGCTGACAAGACGAATATGATGAAAGAAGAAAAGGATGGGCCCTCCAGGGCCATGCTTAGGTCAATCCTGCTCTCTGTACTCCATGTCTAGGACCCTCGAGACATGATCTCCTAGTTATCCCTAGAAATCGGGGATAACAGGGCCAACACACAATAGAGTTACCCCTAGACCGTATATGCCTACATTCTTGGATGGCCAACCACATGATAACCAGTTCAATGAAATAGAAGACAACTTTGAGGAATATGCCAGGGAATATGTGGCATTGATCGCGGGATTCATGAGACAGGTTACATTGGACCAATATTGTGGTATCAAGTTCAGAGGTAAACCCAAAAACTATCACAGGAAAAACAATGAGTTGGAGCGCAAGGAAGGTAAGATGGAGATTCCATACTTTGATGGATCTTCCAGGGTGACTGCGCAAGATTGGGTGCAGAAGTTAGATACCTATTTATAGCTTAACCCAATGAGGGAGATGGATGCCATCAAGTTTGCCACCATTTACTTGGAAGGCAAAGCTCATGACTGGTGGTATCATGGTTTGACTACCTTAGGTCATAACCAGATTACTGCTTACATAGAGTTCACTCAGAGACTTATTGATAGGTTTGATCAGGGAGATCCAGAGCTACATTTCAGGGAGCTCACGCAACTCAGGCAAACTGGGTCACCAAAGATCTATATAGAGGAGTTTCAGAGGGTAGCCATAATGGTGCCAGATGTGTCTCAAGCGAGATTGATGATGCTCTTTACTGAGGGGTTGATGGGACCCGTACGGGGTTGGGTCAAGGCTTTTAAGCCTTCCAACTTATAAGAGGCCATATGGAGGACTAGGGACTTGATGGGATCTGTAGCAAAAACCAAATTTTCTCCTAGACCACCCATAAACCAAAGGGGAAGAGATCAAAGGGGAGTTGACAGAGGAAAAGGCAGGATGGATGAAGCTACTAGGAGGGAATTGAGGAGGAAGAAACTTTGCTTCACATGCAAGGAACCTTGGGATCCAAGACACAAATGCATGGGTAAAGGAAAGGCTCATTATATTGAAGTGATTTTTGATGATGAGGAGGAAGAAGATTTCGGCCACATCCAGAACATGGAAGCAAATCCACCTAGAATGGACTCTACAGAGAATGAAGAAGAGGAAGTAGAAGGTTTCGGCCTTGCAGCAGAAAAGAAGGTTACAATAGCCTCCACCAGTGGGGTGCCTAAATTCAACACCTTCAGGATGAGAGGAGTGCTTCGGGGACAAAAGGTTTTAGTACTCATTGATGGGGGAGCTTCACACAACTTCATTGAAAAGAAGTTGAAAAGAAGGCATATACCTACAGTTGAGTTTGAAGGATTTCGTGTGGAGGTAGCAGGGGGCACACCATGTGTTGTGACAGGTATATTCCAGGGATGATACTTACTTTGGGATGGCATGACTTGGCACATGATTTTTATCTGATGGACCTACCAGATATTAACATCATCTTGGGAGATTAGTGGCTTAGTACCTTGGGACCTATCACTACCAACTACAAAACCATGGAGATGTCATTCATTGAAGAAAATGGGAAAAAGGTGATACTTAGAGGGATGACAGGTAATAAACCTAGAGTGGTGACAACAAAGTGCATGGAGGCCATTTTCAGGAGAGAAGACATTGTATATGTAGCAGAATGTAGAATATCAGTTCAGGTGGATAAGAAAGGGCATCCTCATTACTCTCAAGACATTCAAAAAATCATTGACAGTCATCGCAAGGTTTTTGAACCTATTCCTGCAGGAGCACCACTAGATAGGGGGTTTGAGCATATTATAGAATTGGAGGAAGGGGCAAAACCTGTCATTACTACTCCTTATAGACACCCAAAAAAGTATAAGGACGAAATTGAAAAGGCTATCAAAGAACTCTTGGACATGGGCCATATTAGACCGAGTTCTAGTCCTTTTGCATCTTTGGTGGTATTGGTAAAGAAGAAAGATGGGACTATGCGCATGTGCATTGACTACAGGGCATTGAAAAAAAAGACTATCAAGAATAGGTACCCCATCCCTAGGATAGATGAGCTATTGGATGAGCTTCATGGTGCTGTCTACTTCAGCAAAATAGACTTGTGCTCTGGCTTTCATCAGATCAAAATGAGGGAGCAAGATGTGCCCAAAACAACCTTCAGATGTCATTATGGTCACTATGAATTTTTGGTTATGCCTGTTATCGCCATTTTGTGGATATCTAAGGAGATGATGAAGCCAACGTACTTAAGCAATTCAAAGAATCTCCTCTCATATTCCTCCATTGTCATGCTCCCAATTTGAGTTCAAAGAACTCTTTCATTTTTTTATCATAATAATGCTTTGACAAGTATTTCTGCTGGAAGTATCCCATGAACTATCTACATGAGACCTTCCTCTCCTCAAGGTGCCTGACCAACTTAAGTCGATCCCACCACATGACTGCTTTTCCTTGAAGGTGGTAGGTTGCAATTATAGTTTCTACATTTGATGGGTAATCGTGCGGCTGGAAATATTTCCTCATTCCCAACAACCAAGCTTCAACCTCTTCTCCCTTTCTATATTCTCCATCAAAAGTCGGTGGCTTGAGTTTCTTGAGCTCACCTTGCAAAATATCTGACTCAGGTCTTCTCCTTTGCCTTTTGGCAGGGGACACACTTGGGTTGCTCTCTGGCCCTAAATATGCATGAGCTCTTCTAATTGATCGCCCTGACGAATGATGATGTCTGCTCACACTCCTTGAATGCCTGTCATCCCTATGATCATCCCTTCTACCATGGGATCTAGATACTGCCACTTGCCTAGCACTAATTGCTTGCTTTGAACTAGAATCCTTGTTGGCTTGTTTATGCAACATATTCAAACTTTGTAGCAGCTCCTTATGAGCTTTCATCATCCTTTCATTATCTTCCCTATGTTGAAATAATGTAACTGCGAAGAGCATTTTTATTATTATTTTGTTATTGGATTAAATCCCCATTGTGGATTAATCATGTCATTATCATTATTGGATTAAATCCCCATTGTGGATTAATCATGTCATTATTATTATTATTGTTATTGGATTAATCCCCATTGAGGATTAATCATGTCGGTAATTGTATAAGGACCAAATCCCCTTTTGCGGATTGGTCATCGGACAATTACAAAGTGCAGAATAAGAAGTCGGCCCCAGCAGTTATAATGGAAGACCCATAATTAATTAAAGGTGGGTTTACCCACCCAGAGTGAGAGGTCGGCCCTGCCAGATTGTGACCTTTCACATGTGCTAGGTTGATATAAATAAGAGGCTAGCGCCTCACTTCTTACACACAACTCACTTGCTCATTCTCTTATGAGGCAAGCTGCAATTACAAGTTGGAGAGAGGAGAAGAAGGGTGGCGCATCTCTTGGGGAGGACTTTCTGTATTGGTTTGAGTTATCTCTTGAACATTGTACAAGCTATTTATGATAAGGAAGTTTTTACTGGGTTTTCTTCCCCTAGAGGGTTTCCCAGGATAAATGCTGTGTCTCTTGTGAATGTGTATTTCTCAGTGATCTTGTGCTTATGATGCTCTTATCTATTGAAATGCAAAGAACTATAATAATGGCATAAACATTAACATGGTATCAGAGCCAACTAGAAGGAAGCACAATTTGCAAGAGGAAAAACGTCATTGTTACCGTACCCAAAAATTAGGGTTTTGCAAAAGTGAGTTTTTTCAGCTCCCTAACATCCTAGAAAGATGCGCCCTCCCCCAAGGATCAATTTGGCACCTAGAGCGCACTTTTTCAGTGGCTGGATCTTCCGGAAAGTGAAACCCTAGTTTCACAAAAGTACCAGAAAACCAGTACCGGAAGTACCAGAGTACCAGAAGTACCGGAAGCACCAGTCCAGAAATCCGCAGATCAGATTTGACGGGGTAAAATTTGGATTTTCTCAAATCTGAGGACACCAGGCTACTCGCCTCAGCCAAGCACACCTCCTGGTAAGGTCAAAACTTGATTTCAAGCACTTTCAATTTTTGGTCATTTTTGTTGTCGAAAGTACAAGATGTCTGCAAGCACAAAGCTTGTTGAGAAATTAGAAGGCATAGACAACTTCCGTGCCTGGAAGTATAGGATCGGTCTGATCCTTGCAGAGAATGACCTATTAAGATTTATCAAAGAAGAATTGAAGGAACTTGAAGATGCCGTAGAGAAAGCAAAGCATCAAAAGGACTCAATCAGGGCTCAGAGAATCATTGCAGATTCAATCAAAGACCACCTGATCTCGTATGTATCGTCAAAAGAAACCCCAAAGGAGATGTTTGATGCTCTAAGCAAAGAACATCAATCGAAAGATGAATCTTAGAACTCAGTTGAAGAATACCAAGATGCAGAAAGGAGAAATGATTCAAGAATATTTCTCCCGAATCTTCGAGATAAAAGAACAGTTGAAAGCGATTGGAGACACCATCGACGAAGACGAATTTGTAATAACCGCCATAAATGGTCTCGCAAGACCTTGGGATGCCTTCATCCAGTCAGTATGCGCCAGAAAGGAAAAACTACAGTTTGAAAGCCTATGGGAAGAATGCACCCAAGAAGAGACAAGGGTAGCCAACCAACACTACTAGCAAGGGACGATGATCAAGCCCTAGCTACTCATACAAAAGGAGGAAGGAAGAAACCCTACTTCAAAAGGGAATCTCATAGAGAACCACAACCATCAAACAAGTTCAACAATCAAGAATCTCATTCAAGAAATTTTCAGAAGAAAGGACAACGCAAGGGACGAGATCT